>RJWH01004128.1:0-120663 GCA_004363575.1 Solenodon paradoxus | reverse complement strand
CCTGTCCTCTCCTGTGTGCACCTGTCCTCTCCATGTACACCTGTCCTCTCCCATGTGGACCTGTCCTCTCCATGTGGACCTGGCCTCTCCGTGTGCACCTGTCCTCTCCCGTGCAGACATGTCCTCTCCGTGTGCACCTGTCCTCTCCCGTGTGGACCTGTCCTCTCCATGTGCACCTGTCCTCTCTGTGTTCACCTGTCCTCTTCATGTGCACCTGTCCTCTCCATGTGGATGTGTCCTCACCATGTGGACCTGTCATCTCCCATGGGGACCTGTCCTCTCCCATGTGGACCACAGGTCCCAGGATAATGTTAGGGCTCCTCTCCTGAGTCCTTAGAACTCTGGGGCTGTGGGCCAGAAAGCCACTCCTGCAAGGGAGAGACACAGGTCCTGGGCAGTGGGACTGAGGGCTCTCTCAGCACACAGGGTCCACCCCGGACAGTGATTCCCCCAGGAAGATAAATCCTCACTCTGTCACCAGCCAGACTAGGTAGGCAGGAGACACATGAGGGCGGAGAAACTGGAGAGACCCTGAGGCCATCGCGGCGAGTCAGGTCCCTCACGCTGGGCAGGGAGCTTCTTGCAGTGGATGGGTCGGTGTCTCCAGCCTCCATGCACTCTTGTCACTTCCAGCACAGCTCCCAAGAATCCCGTCAGAGGTCGTGCTGTCACCCAGCGTTCGGTTTGGTTTTCTGTTTCGCTTTCTTTTTTTGGTTTCCTATCTCCTGGCACCCTCCCCAGGGTTCTTGGGTGACGGGGGGAGTCTTGACACCGTGGGGTCTCCCGGGTGTGGACCAGGGCACAAGAGTCTGGCCACTGGAGCATCAAGAGTGCTGCCCTGTCCGTCCTTCCACCCGCTCAGCACAGGGTTGTGCCCACCGCCTGGCTGCCCCTGAGAGAAGCCACTTCCTGCGACCCGCAGAGGTGCCCGATGGGACCCTCTACCCCGCCAAGTCCTCTGCCCTTGGATTGTCTCCGATCTCTCTGCTCAGCTCAGGGCTGGTCCACCCTGGTGCGTCCCTGTCACTCCTGGGATGGGCCTCCCACAGGGACACCTGGGTGGTATCAGCCTCCGTGTCCTGGGCTTTTGGATCTGGGGGCCACGTCACCTCCTCACCTGCTGGCAGGTTCAGAGACAGAAAAGAGGAGGAGCCAGGAGGGCAGTGACACGCAGAGGGCCTTCAGGGGTCTTGGACACCTGCCAGAACCAGCTCTGCACTCACAGGAGCCAAAGCAAGGAGACACGGTGTCTCCCAAGCTCTCTGCTCCCAAACGGAGCTTTTGCTGGGGGCAACAGGAGTCTTGATGACGAGGCAGGCGTTTCACCAAATTCAGCGGGAGCGCACATTCTACCAGAGGCCTTGGCCAGAGACACCCGGGACGCGGCTGCCGTGGCCACTGTCCCTGGGGGTCACGTGGCCCAGTCTCCTGACCCGCCCTGGAGGAGCCCGGCAGGCCATTTCGGCTGCCGGATACAGGGTGCGGCCCTGTCCGACTCCCCCATCCAGTTGACACCAGATATGCATGCCTGTGTGTCCTCAGATGTCTGCACATCGAAACTTATTCTATAAATCATCTACTGCAATCGAGTAAATCAAATAAGTGTATCAAGTGCGGCACACACCACACACCCAGGGCTGCTCCCCACCGCCAAATACCCCAGGTGTCCTGGGAGCCTGGAGCTGGCCCTGCGAACACCCCGAAAACCCTGCCTCCTTTATCGGGGGCCCTCTCCTCCCACCCTGGCCCTCAGCAGGACGGCCCGGCCTACCCAGGGCCCTTCCTCGAACACACCTGAGGCCCCGGGGACTGAGGTTCCAGCTCTCAGACGAGGGGGTGGTGACAGCCTGGCCCCTCGTGCTGGCCTTGGACCCCAAGCCCTAATGCACTTGGTGGGGCAGTGGGTCAGGCTGTGTCACCGTGGACTGTGGGTGGCGAGGGCCGTGCCGAGCGTCGGCTGAGGCGCTCCCTGGCCCCTGTGCTGGGCCAGTTGCCCGTACCCACAGGTAAACCATCACTGACGCTGAAAGAGTGACCCTTCCTCCACAGGTTAGAGGCCAGAAGTCCCACGTGGCCCTCAGGCTCAAATCCAGGAGCTTCCTGAGCCCACGGTCATTCCTTAAGGTCCGGCTGTCCCCCACTCCCTCCTCATGTCCAGCCTCTGCCGCCATTGCCGCCTCCCTTCTCGCACTCAGACCCACCTACCTGGGGCCACCCCGGCAATCCAGGGCCCTCGCGACACCTCAGCACCCTCACTTCCATCACGTCCGCACAGTCATGTCCCTGCGTAAGGCACATGCTGGAGTTGAGACGCGGAGGCCTTATTCAGACGGTCGGTTCCCTGGGTTAGGGGACCACTGGGTCGGGTCACAGGAGAGAGGTGGTGATTTCAGCTACAGCTCTGGGGTATTTCCCTCTGCGGTCCCCACTACAGGTCTCCAGATCTTGCTTCTCCCTCCTGCAGAAAGACCCCATTACACCCCGGACGCCGCGGAGCCTCTCAGGCCCTGAGTGGCGCATCTCCCCAAGGCCACAGCAGGCACTGGGCCTCGTCTCCCCCAGCCCCCACCCAATCTGGGTTCCTGGGCCCAGGTGCCCAGGCGTCCTCAGCACCCTGCCATCCTGGCCAGGTCCCACGCGTCCAGCTTCCTTCCCGGGAGCCTGGCTCCCCGAGGACTCATGGCGAGCAGACTTGCTGGGACAGCAGCGACCGAGGGGCAGCATCCCTACCAGGGTGGAGCGGCTGGCGCCCTCATGCCTGTTCCCTTCTCTGGGTACTCAGGAGAGGGAACCCTCCGAGGTCTCCCTGGAGACCCACCTCAGTCCTGGCCCCGAGGAGACAAGGCCACCGAAGGACTCTCCCTCCACTGTTGCAGCAGTGGGTGGTCAGTCCCCACAGGCGGCGTCCCTGGCTTACCACCTGCTTTTGGTGTCAGCTGCTCCCCTACAGGACCCAGTAGTCCTCAGCTTCCATCAGAGGGTGCTCTCCAGAGGAAAACATGTGGATCTGGGGGTCCAGGGTCCAGGGAACGGGGCTAGGCGGCTGCTGCGGGTGACAGATGGAGTGAACTCCCAGGGCCAGGGCCAGGGCGGAACGGCCCCACAGCCCGAGCACCAGGCTGCCCCTTTCCCCTGCAGGCACCTGTCCACTCCCACCTCCACCCCATTCCACAGAGCTGTCCAGGGACCCATCTGCCCCAGGCTCCAAGACACAGTCGACGCTCCAAGAGAAGATACCGGGGCATCCAGCGCAGGGGACCTGCTTGCCGGGACCACAGGCCGCAGGTGGATACACGTCCTGCAACCAGAATGGCTGCTGAGGCTCACACAGACCTGGCCGTCGGCACACAGGAGTCTGCCTCTCAGGCCCTGCCCGGACACGCCCTGGGCCCACCTCTCTGGGGTCCCCAGTGTCACCCCATTTCTCTGTGGTCCTCTGATGGCACCAGCAGGCTGCCTCTCCCAGCTCCAGAGACACAGTGGGCTGGACGGCACAGCTGAGCCTTGATGACTGCTGTCCGGTGTGGGATGACCCCACCCTGTCCACCGTGGATGGCCTCGCCCTGTCCACTATGGATGGCTCCACCCTGTCCACTGTGGGTGACCCGCATCCTGTCCTGTCCACCATGGATAACCCCATCCTGTCCACAGTGGATGGCCACGTCCTGTCCACTATGGATGACCCCACCTTGTCCAATTTGGGTGACCCCACTCTGTCCACCATGGATGACCCCACCCCATCCACTTTGGGTGACCCTGCCCTGTCCACCATAATGACCCCACTCTGTCCATTACGGGATGGCCCCACTCTGCCACTGTGGGACTGTCCCTGGCTCTGCTGCAGGTATCCTCGCACCTTGCAGGTATCCAAGCCCTGACAATGGCCCTGGGCTGTGTCTGTGTGGGAAGCCTTGGCTTCACCCCAGAAGCACTGTCACCCCACTGAGCCAAGTGGAGACTGAGGTCCCCAGAGCCCAGTCATCTGCGCGGTGCCACTGCTGATCACCCCAGGGCCTTCTGACCAAGGTCCACACCAGGCCACAACCCCTGCCTGCTACAGACAAGAGGCCGGGCCTGGGACAGGCAGGAAAGCGCCGAGCCTGGGCCCCCGGTCTCCAGAAACCAGTCCTCTTCAGGCTCCTAAGGACTGGCCAAGTGCAGTCCATGCTCATCCAAGACCCAGGTTGGCATCCTTGGGCTGAGAGGGACATTCTCTTCCTGTCCCTGCTCAACTCTGCTCCTGCTGGGCTTTCCTTTCAATCAGAGTAAAATTTAAAAAGCCCTGTGGGCAGGGACCAGTTCCACAGTACTGACAGGCAGGGGGGTCACAAGGGCTCTGTGTCATCTCAGAACCTCGGCTGCGAGGCCAGCGGGGTGCTCATTGCGCAGGCACACATGGGGAACCGTGCACTGACCCCACGCTGCCCTGCGCTGCAGGCCGCGGGCCGGGTCCACTGGCACGCAGCCCCAGGGAGCCCTGTGTGCCCATGCGGGGAGCACAGGGCCCACCCGGGGAGCCCCAGCACTGGGAGGGAGCAGGGGGGTGTCCTGTGTGCCAGCACCCGGCCGGCCCGGCCACCACATCCTCAAGCACCGCTCTGAGACATGGCACAGGCCCTCGTGGCTGCTTTCAGTCTTCTGAGGGCTGTCACTGTCCTCTCATTTTGGAAAGGAGACACTGACCATGAGGTTCCTGCCAACTCGGAGTGGGTTCAGACCTGCCTGCGGAAGACCCTGAGACCCCCAGAGCCCACAGAATGATGGCAGAACTGGAGGGCTGTTCCGCCTCCAAGTCAGACCCTGGGCCTGGGTGTCCTGAGTCTCCTTCTTGCAGCCAGACTGGCGGCAGTTGAATGAGACGGGGGAGGGGGACTGCGGTTTCCGGCACAGCCAAGTTGACCAGCCAAGCAAGGAGGCAGGCCCTGGGGACAGGAGAGGACTCTTCAGGGCCCTGGGGTAGGAGGGGACTGCTCCGGCCTGTGGGGGAGGGGAGAGGGCACAGACACTGGGGAGAAGGTTCTAGGAAGGCGGGTGGGGAGGGTGCTGACCGAGGCCTGCAATGGAAATGGCTGTCCTCGCCCCCTGGCCCCTGAAGGCCCAAGGAAGTGCTGCCCGCCAGCCTGGCCAGGCCCCTCACCCTCGACCCCACAGCACTCCCGAGCCTCACAGGGAAGGGGCTCGGCCCCCAGCCTGTGGCTCTAAGGGACGCAGACACAGGAAGCAGACACACCAGACCCGGCTGTCCCAGCACCAGGCCAGGCCCAGTCCCTAACCTGAAGGTCCAAACCCTCCAGCCACCCTGGAGCACTACCTCCAGGGGTGTCGGCGAGACACCGCGCCCCACAGTGCCCACTGGCTCAGTGACACACGGCACAGAGCCATGACGGTGTGCCTCAGCCGCCGCCTGTACGCACCCTGCCAGCCCTTTAACCGCCTCCCTGTCTGCCCCAGGCCAGGCTGCGTCCTCCAGTCTGGTGATGGTGGCGCGCCAGCCTCCAGGGGCTCCTGAGCAGGACGCGTAAGGGAATGTGCCCAGCGCCCGTGGCCCCCGCCGCACACACAGGAGCACCCCAGACCAGCGTCCAGGGCCTCTCCCAAACACCACGGGGTCACGTCCCGAGGGCCCTCACCAGGACACCGCCGTGAGGATGCTCCTTCTGATGCCTCCCGCGTGCCCTGCTCCTGCCTGGTCCCCTTGAGGGACTCTGCCCGGGCCTGCCTGGGGCCTGCTTCTCTGAAAAGCCAGGTGCTCACTCGGGGTCCCAGCAAACCGAGTGCTGTTTGGCCAGGAGATGCCAGGGCAGCGGGTCCCACAGCGGCCACCCGGTGCCCCATGGCCTGCATCCCAGACTTCCCCGCGTGCCCTGTGTCTGATGGTGACAAACAGCACCTCCTCTGCTCCGGCTTGGACAGTAAGCGCTGCTGTCCGAGCCGAGCCCACAGCAGCTGCCCTGCTGGACGATGAATGCCAGTCCCGCTGATGTCACAGCAGCGTGGGAGGCCGAGGCCGGTCACAGGCCTTGCGGTCAGCAGACAATGGGGAGCAGCATCGCCTGCTCTTGGGCCTTGCCTGAGGCCCCGCGACAGGGCCAGCCTCCCAGGGCGCTGACCATGGCGGTTACCACACGTCCCAGCCTCTGTGGGCCCTGGGAGGCCCAGGCACGAGCCTGATGCCATTTCTAACCCAGGAACAGCACGGCGTGTTTGGGAACCAGAAAGGGACAGCCCTGGCGCAGCCCCTGTTCCCAGGAAACTGGCCTAAATCAGGGGCCACGTCTAGGACGACCAAGACAGGGGATGATGACATTTGTGGCCAGCATCACAGAACATGTTTCAGATGTCCCCACGTCCCCTCTGGACAGACAGAGCAGTCCGCCATCAGTTCAGCCAGGAAGTCACTCCCTGCAGTCACATCCTCTGCTGGGGCCACGTCAGCATTCCCAGCTCAGTTTCAGCGACAGGCCTGGGACACCAGATGCCAGGACCAACACCCGCTGCGTGTCCACTGTTCCTGGGCTCTGCCGGGCACAGAGCCCAGGCCCCCATGGGTGCCCACTCAGTGGGCGGTCCCGTCAACCCCATGTCTGGCCCAAATGAGGGGGTGCCGAGTTCCCGACGGTACCGAGAGTTGGGGAAGCCTGGCTCCTGACAGGACCGGGAGGCTGCAGTGGGCTGGTGGCTGGGGCAGCCTTCTGAGGGAAGGAGGGTGGCCCAGGGATCCAGGGCAGAGCAGGCTGGAGAAGCGGGTACCCCAGGCCAGCCAGGTGAGCCCCAATATCAGCTGTGCTGGGCGAGACAGGGCTGCAGCTCAGGCCTTGTCTACACCGAGGCCAAGGTAGATGAGACCCCAGAGGGACGCCCCCCAGATCCAAGGCCAAGCCCAGCATCTCTCTGCCGGGCCCCTGCTCTGTGCTGGCCGTGCCCTGGGCAGTGCGGCAGAGCCCAGCTGTGAGCACCCGTGGGAGGCGGTTCGCCCGAGTGTGTCAGGGGCTGGAGGCGACGTGTGCGTGGGACATCAAGGGGCAGTCGGGGCAGGGAGTGTCCAGCCCAGGTTCTCAACACCCAGGTGACTGGAGGGGGCCAGAGCTGGAGAAGCCCTAACTTGGAAACAGGTCCCTGTGGCTACAATTGAGTGCTGGAGGCCTGTTTCCCCTCTGTGTCACCAATTGGTAATAATGACTCCTCCCTCCCTGGGAGACAGGGAGGGTCAGTCAGACAGAAAATGGGTGTTTGCTTGTCTCTGTGGTTGATGGTCGTTCCAGCCCCAGCCAGCCTCCTGACACACCCTGCCTGTGGCTGAGGTCCCCAAGGGTCTGGCGCCCTCACCCTTGTGCAGCTGGGCGGGCGAAACCAGAGTCCCCAACACCCAAAATAGCCCAGGGAACGCTGACCACCCGCAGCCCCTCAGCAGGTGCCGCCATCTCTCCTGGGCCGGGGTGGGGCCTCAGTTCTAGAATCATCCACAAACCCAGCTGGACAAGGGCCCACATCCCACACCAAGGCCACCCGGCCGTTGTGCCCAGAAACCCAGAAGGTGTCTAGACTCCTGTCCATCAAAAGTCAGAATCAGCATCCTCTGGCCCAGAACATTTCATTCTTGTGAATCCTCTGCCTCCTTGGGCTCCTCAGAGCCATGGGCAGCGCTGGACATGGAGCTGCACTGACCACGACAGAAGTCAGACACTTGCTCAGAGAAGCCCAGACAGTCAAGGCTAGCTGGGGCTGAAGGTCACCTCCCCTCTGGCCCCCGGACCTGGGATTCTTCAGGCAACCCAGAAGACAGTTGTCCCCTAAGAGGCCTCACAGTTCTTTCCCCAGCGAACAGGACTTCAGACTGATTGGTCACTCATCTGTCTTCCTTCTATCCAACCATCCATTCATCCATCCATCCACCCCATAGTGCATCATCCATCCTTCCTTCCTTTCATCTCTCTATCCATCCATCTACCATCACACATACATTCATATACCACCCATCCTGTCTTCTGACCACCCATCCAGCCACCCACCATCTATAACCCAAGGCCTCCTGGGTGCCTGGCCTCTGTGTGCTCTCTGCTGCCTGTTTCCCAGGCTGGACTGGTCTGACAAATGCCAAGTGAGGCCTGGATATGCTGCTTCACCATTAGGAGGGGGCGTCCCTGGGGCCCTGGAGTGCCCCCAGTCTCTGCCCAGTCTTCCCTCTGGTAGGTGCTGGGTCTCGATACCGAGGGCAAGAGTGGCCTCCCGGACCTGCCTTCCCAGCCAGCCTCCCTCTTCTCTTCTCCTCCCTCCTTCTCCCATCAGAGGTGCCCAAGGCCTTGATGGCAGTGGGGGTGGGGACAGGTCCTCAGGCATAGCTGCCTGGGTCATTCTTGGGAGGCTCCTCAAAGGACTCCCCGGCCAGGGAAGCCAGCATCAAGCCTTTGGTCTCGGCCATAACACCAGGCCCCCTGACACACATGCAGTGTCCGGGGCAGGCGTGGAAGAGTGGCCCTCCCCTTGGGCCTGGGGAGGTGGCGCTGGGTCAGCCCCTCCATCGCTGTTCACGACTGGCCCTTCACCTTCCTCTCAGCTGACACACACGTGCCCGGTCCCAGCCAGGTCCTGGGGGCAGCGAGGATGGGGCCACCCAGCCCTGCCTGGCTAAGAGATCTCGGTGCCAGCTGGACGCCCCCCAGGCACTGCAGAAGGCCGTGTGCTGCCGGGGCCTGCGGCGAGGGTGGGCGGGGGCTGCGGCCACTGCAGCAACCTGACACGAGACCTGGGAGCGCGACTCCAAGGCTGGGGGACAGAGAGGGGCGTCCTAGGGGTCGGGTGCCAGTGGGGCACAGAGGGCGACAGCCCCGCACTCTGCTGACTCACGGGCCACCCTGAAGCCCCACCGTCCGGCCCCGGGAAGCCTGGGGCTGCGTCCCAAGGCCTGGGGAGGAGGGAGAGCCGGGTATAGCGGGCGAGAGGCTGTGAGTCCTCCGGGGTGGACGGGGGTCCCGCTGCGGCCAGGGCCAAGTCATGTCGCTGGGGGCCCTCTGCTGAGCCCAGCTGGCAGGCCAGCGTGTCTGAGCGTTGGCCAGCTCTGTGGTTCCGAAGAACAGCAGTGTCCCGAGACTCTGCTAAGTGGCCTGACCCTGAACCACGTGTAAGACGGAAGAAACCGCCAGACGTGCCGCCCCAGCTCGAGACCACCAGCCCCTGTCACAGGAGGGAGAGCAGATTCGCCGTGATTAACGTCCCAAAGACCCAACCGAGCAGCTCCGGGGTGCAGCCCCCGTCTGGGCCCCTCCTAGTGTGTAGGGATCAGGCTGAGAGAGAAGGGGTCAGGCCGGTCCCCAACAGCGGTGCTCCTGGACAAAGTGCTGGCCTCGGACAGGCCTGCCCATGTGGGGAGGCCTCCCTCCATTGTTCTGAGGCTGGTCCCTTTCCACGTGCAGAGAGGGGACCTGAGAGTGAACAGTCCCCCACTGCCTAGGCTGAGAGAAGGGAGGACTGGCCAACAAAAGGCCTGGGGAGCCAGTGGGGCGGAGGCACAGACCCCAGGGTCCTCAGGTACCCCCACTCCCTCCCCTGTACTTCTCCCTAGCCTTGAGTTGGGTGATGGCTCCAATGTCTGCAGGCCTCGGTTTCCTGCTGCGTAGGCTCACTTGGGAATTAAAGGGAATGATGCTCAGAGCCCGGCGTCCCTCACCAAACCCACCACTGCTGTCATCCCCTGAGCTCCTGCCTGGGGCCTGCCGCTGACAAGCGGTGTCCCTGCCTGGGCCCCAGGACCAGAACGTGGAGCAACAGCCGGGCTCTGGGATGCAGGGCCTGGCGGTGGCAGGGCCCACGGGCTGCAGGGCAGCGGGGTGGCTGCGCCAAGGTGGGGGAGGGGCCCTGCCTGCAGCTGGCCGCCCCTGGGAATCCCCAGGTTAAAGTTAGCACAGGCTCGGCCGAAACCAGAACTCAGAGCGACAAAACAGGAGCAAGAAGGGGAAGAGAAACCCGGCTGCAGCCGGCAGGGTGTGGGGCTGGTGGCAAACAGGCCCAGGTGCGGCCCAGGACCTGGATGGCAGGCCAGGGCAGCAGCCGATGTTTGTGTAGCTCGCTGGAGCAGGGAGCAAGGCCCCCGCCGCCCCAGCCCCCGCTCTGTCCACCAGTGCCTGCCGCCATGTCCCAACTGGCTCCATCCTGAGCCCCAGGATCCAGGACAGCCAACCTCAAGAGAGCTCAGACTGGCCAGGTATGGCCCTCATGTCAGCAGGCACCGCAAGACGGGGTGACTGGGGTCACGGAGCAAACCAACACTGGAGCTGCGGCCTACAACGTGCCACACGCGAGCCAGCGGGCGGTACCAGCACCCCGACTTCTGAGACCTGGCAGCAACAAGGGCCTCAGTAGCGCAGCTTTCAGGAGAGAATGTCCCCTGTGCCACGGCCTGCGAACACACTCCCCTGACCAGCAGTCCTGCTCATGGGAGTCCACCTCCTCCCTGGTCAGCGCACGCGGACGCTCCGTGCTTTCTTAAGGTCTTTATTCGTCTGTTTTCCTATTTCCCAAAGAACATGTCCTGCTTTTATAATTAGGAAACAAAAAATCATATCGCTCTGAAGCGAAGAAGGCTGTAAAACCGGCGTATACAAAGATCTGAACAGCCTCTACCTGTCTGCACAGCCACATGCCCACCTGAACTGGGTCACCTTTTGGGGCGGAACTCATGGGTTTTCATTTTCCACCTTTTTGAAAATTTTTTTTCTGCAACTATGATCCATTTATTGTGCAAGAGTTGTGTTTTTTTCACATAAGTAAGCATGTATGCCCAGTTCACTTAATACCCAACAAATGCCCACTGCTTACCAGCTGCATCCCTGACAGGTCAGCTGAAGGTTTGGGATGATGACGGTAAAGAAACGGAACCACCCCCTTGGGCAGCAGTGCGATGCAGGGAATGTGGATGGACGGAGGGCATGACATCACTGACGCGGATTCCCGCCCTCACTCCCAGATCCTGTGCAAATCCATCAGGCTCATTCACAGTGCCAGCAGCACGCACAGGCACAGGACAGTTGCTGGGCCACTAACAAGAGAGAGAGGACGGTCTAAGAGCTGCGAGTGTCTAACAGCAGAGATTAGCAAGGAGGACTGCCTGACAGCAACATCTGCCAAATACAATTAAAAACAGAAAAGTGGGTAATTGCAAACCAAAAGTTTAAGCAATTCCTGCAAAGAGTAATCAAGACCTTCCTAGAAATGAAATAGAGTGGGGTGGGATTCGTCCAGAAGCAACTGAAGTTGTGAAGGAAAGCAGCGTCCTGGGGTGCAGACCAGAGGAGACGTGGAGAGTCTGTCCCAGCTCCTTGGACAGGAGGAAGCACTTCTCTGTCTCATAGGCACCAGCTCCTCTCTCTGTCCATGATCTAATCTAGTCAGCAGTGATACTAGCAGTTGCTAACTTCCATGTCCTTTAGGAGAAATGTATGTGAGGACATTCATAAATCCTTTCAAAGAATGCCTGGTGCGATGAATGAGAGAAGCGAGTGAGACAGGATTATTGATATTTCACTCTACATTAACTCTATTGATATTTGCTATAGAATAGTTTGTATGGATATCATTTCTCTTATATTCATAAAATCTCTATTTTAAAGTAGTCATCACAAAGTCATTGCTAGCTATCTATTCTATAACTGATATGAGAACAGACACCCTATATCAATCACTCACTTCTCACTTTCTCCCCGGGAAGGCAACAAGTTTTAAACCCAATTCAGTAAGTCTGGTACTGTGACCTGAAGCCCAAAAGGACACGGATTCAACAGCCATGTCTCCAGTCTGCCTGCCTCCTGGCTCAGCTCTTTCTTCTCGGACCCACATTGAATAGAGAAAGCTGCTTCCCCAAGAGGTACAGCCTTTTCAAGGTGTGCAAACTCTTCATCTCATAACCAGTACAGGGCCTAGTGACTTTGAGGTTCTCAATAAACAGTTTTCCAAAGAGAAGAAAGGAACGAAGAGATGGGTAGATGGGTGCCTGATTGGTGGGTGGGTGGCTGGGTGGCTGGGAGGAAGAGTGGGTGCATTGGTGGGACATGGGTGAGTGGGTAGGTGAGTGGGTAAATGGATGGTGGATAGTTGGGTGGGTGGGTAAATAGACGAGGAGATAGGTGGATGATTGATGAATGTGTGTGGGTGGATGTACAGCATATATGGATGCATGGTTTATGGATGGATGATGAATGGCTAGGTTTAGGAGTGGGTGGACTGGTGGGCTCATGGGAAGGTTAGTAGTTGTTTGGGTGAGTGGATAGATACATGGGTTGGTAGATCATCCTCATCCTGATGAGGAGAAGCACACCTCCCTAGACCCTGCAACTCTATGGAAGGGGACTGAATCCCACAGTTTGGTTCAAATTCCAGCTTTCGTGCTGACTGGGTGTGATCTTGGGTTATTTCCTTAGTGACAAGCAAGGAGGATGTCAGACTGCTCACCAGCTGCTGGGAAGGATGCTGAGAAGACGTGTGAAGAATCTCTGGAACCCTGCAGGGCTGCTCACGTGCCCTTAGTGTTGAGGCCTCGCCTGGTGCTGAGCTGAGCCTGGGGCTGGGTCACAGCTGAGAAGACCAGGAACCTGAGATGCAGGCAGACTGGACTCCAGTCCTGGCTCCCACTTCTCCAGCATGGCTCCTCACAGCTGACTGTCTTCTCTGTGTTCCCGTGTCCTGCCTGAGATGCGGAGGCGATGGCAGTGACAGCTGTCCCTCAGGGCTGGGCGAGGGGCCAGGGGCATAATCCTGGAAAGCACTCAGCATAGCAGCTGGTGGGGTGAGACGCGGGGTCCGAGGCCTACGCTCTGGAGTCATGAAGGAACCCAACCTCCCCTCCCTGCAGCAGGTGCCCCGGGAGAATGTTCTAGAATGTCTACCCTAGGGATTCTCAAGACTCCAAAATGTCCGGACACAGGTGCACTGTGAGGAGAACTCCGTTTGTTCCCGAAGTGGCAGTGACTCATGGAGGCCGAGACCCAAGGCCCCAGGTGTCCTCTCCTGTGACCCAGTCCAAAGCCTCCATTTAGACACTGAGACCCATGGGCACTTTGTGGCCCAGGGGCAGCACAGCACGGGCATTCGGACTAGTGGGAGACCCTCCCTGACCACCGGCAGGCGTCGGCCTTGGGACACCCGTCCGAGATGCCACACTGCCACCCGGGAGCAGGGGCTGGAAGAGTTGGGGGAGTGGAAAGAGCAGGGACCACCGTCTGGGCCCGGCAACAGAATTTTGAAGGGGTTTCAACTTTGTTTTCAAACTTGTCTCTCAGGTCATAAGAGGCCTTTAAGACAGTCCAGTTGGGGGAGAAGAGGCAGCGGCTGGTGGCAAAACCTCCCACCAGCACTGATGCACGTCTCCGTCCTGAGCTGGCAGAGCGGACACCAGAGGCCAAGGGCCGGGAAAGCCTGTTGGCCGCGTGTGACTGGAGGCGACCACAGGACCTGGGAGAGGCTCCAGCCTGGAAGAGACGCTCCTCCTGGCTCAGGGCGGGGGGCCTCAGGGACCCGGCTCCCAGGCCAGGTGGGTGACAGGAAGGAGAAGGGCTGCATGGACACAAGTGTCAGCTGGCTCTGGGAGAGTCATCGTGTTGTTTTGCTGAGTTCCTCTTAAAATAGACAAGAGGGGTTTTGGTCTTCGGTTCTAAAATAACTGCTCGCTGTAAATAACATGAAAGGAACAGAAAAATAAATCGGAAGGGGTGAAGCCACCCTTGTGTTTTTCACTCACAAAGAGCCATGGCTAATATTTTGGTGCCATTTTAATTGCATTTTAATTGTAAAGCAAAACAACATTCAAATAAAGAAAGTGCATCTGTAGACGCGCTGCAGCATCTGTAGACTTTCAAAGGTGGTTACACAACCTTGTGAGGCGCCAGGTGAGCTCATCTGTCATTTCACAATGACACAAAATGTCACATTTTCGCGTTCTGTGTGACATGGACCCCAGTGGGCCTGGCTGACGGAGCTCAGGTCTCAGGCTGTCCAAGGTTGGCAGCCACGGTTTTCCTGAGAGGCTTTCCTCCTCTCCAGCCGCCCTCCACCCAGCTCCTTTTCAGCAATGCCTGGTCTTGAATTTCTGCAGATGGACGAGGCCATGTCAGTACTCCCGTGCTGACCAGTGAGCCCCTGGTGGACAGAGTCTGAAGGGCACCGACCTGCCCACAGTCCAGAGGAGGCTCCTCCAGTTCTGCCCGTGTGGCTTCGTTTGGTCAAAGAGGGCGACCTCGCTGAATTCTTTTCTGATTTTCAAAAGAATCACAAAGACTCCTAAGGGATGGAGGAGGGAAGACACACGCTTTACACAGTAAAAGAGAAAGACGTGCCAGAGCAGAGCGAAGGGGTGTGAGGAAGCCGCTCTCCAGCACCTCTGATGTCCTGCGCTGTCCGCGGCTCCCTGCTGGCTTGCCCTCCGCGGTCACACAGGAGACAAGGGGGGCCATGTCAGCAGGCCAGGGCAGTCCCTGCAGCAGTAGACAGGAGACAAGCAGGCAGGTTAGCTGGTTCCGTCGCAAGCCTCACACCCACGCAAGTTGGGTGACCCGGGTATGTAACACGCTCGGGGACGTGCAGCTCCCACGATGTCCAGCAGCCCACCCGGGGCCCAGTGGGAACCACTGCTCCACACAGGGGACAGCCAAGCCCCACTTCTGTCCCTGGGGCCCAGTCATGGTTCAGACGTCACGCCTGCCTGAGGTTTTGGAAGACACCGTGGACCACCGTCCGGAAAGGCAGCCTGTGAGGCCCCTGGCCCTGGGAAGGGACGTCCGATCCCTTCCCACCGTGGTTCTCTCTCCAGCAGCACCAAGCCCCGAGGTGGGAGGAGAAGGCTCAGGGCCATGAGCTCAGCCTCTGGATGCTCCCCGGGGCTGAGAGGGGTGCACAGCACAGTGTGGGTGGAGGATGCAGCCTGGAACTAGGGGGCTGTGATCGATCTGAGAGTCATGTGTGGGGGCTGTGGAAGGAAGAGGCCATTTTGGTGGGTCCACAGTCAGGGTCCCAAAGCCAGTTTGGTCCCCTCCACCGCAGGTGATAGCTGGCCCCTCGGGTTGTGAGGCCAGAGAGCCCAGTCTGGCCTCCAGGTCCTGCCTTCACCGCAAGCACGGGAGAGAGCCCCGGCCCAGCACCTACTCCAGGAGGGCCTGTGCCCCCAATCCCCGTGCTGGTCTCAGGCGCTGGGTGTCGGGTCCGTCAAGGGTCCCAGCTGCCCTGTCCAGTCCCCAAGAAGCCAGAGGGGCTGGGAGACAGCAGGGAGACCCTGGGGAAGCCCAGAGGAAACTTGGGGAGTCTGTCTCAGCCATTCGGCTTGCATAGGAGAAACCGGGGCCTGCAGGGACAACGGACTGCCCCAAGCCACATCATACGCCCGGCTGCTGTCCTCAGGACCAGGGCTCCCCCACCCTGTGCTCATGTGTCCTTGGCCCTGAGAGGCCCCGTCTCGGCCACGCTCCAGCCCCCTGACCAGGCCCTGAGACACCCCCGCCTGAAGCTGAGCTGCTCCCAGGTCTGGGCTCAAGGCCAGGCAGCCAGCACTCCGCCCTCCAGGCCTCCGGCTACTCTCTGGCCAGCGGGCCCAGCCTGGCCTCCCTCCTCCCGGGCTGCGGCACATCCGAGATGGAACATCCAGCCTGCCACTCGGCCACCCGCCTTGCAGTGCCCGGCAGACCCAGGACTCCCCAGGGCCTCTGGGGGTGGTGCCGGTCCCACGTGGAGCAGACAGAGGTGAGGAGACGCAGAGCGAGTCCGGCGCCCACTTGTCGTGAGTCAGAGGGCAGCGCGTTGTGGGAAAGAAGCAGCCGCCCCTGCCTGCCACCCTGGCAGGCCGTGGGGAGCAGTGACCACTCCCCGCAACCCCGTGAACCAGGTCCCTTCTGAAAGGCCCCGAGGCATCCCCACACTCTCCCAGGTCGAAGGGCTTCGGTCCACACCCAGGGGGAGGCGCTGGGACCCGACAGGGCTAAGGGTGGGGGGCGGGACGCCAGGGTGGCTGAGCTGTTGGGGGCACAGCCAGGCAGTCACCATGCATTGTGCAGGGGTGTCACCACAGGTCACACAGGGGTGTCCAAGTGTCCCTGTGCAGTGCCTCCCAGATACTCACACTCACAGTCACACACAAGGTGCACATGCTCACAGGCACATGTGGACACAGCCCCCCAGGCTCACCCCGGAAGGAGCCCAGTAGGCCCAGCCGACGCCGCCCCCTTGTGGTCGCTGCGGTGGCTTGTCTGAGAAGCTGCCCTCCCACCAGCCGCCACAGAGCTCCCCCGAAAGGAGTGCACCTGTCCAGAAGGCTGTCCTCTCCTGTTGCCCAGGGGCCTTCGTAGGACACGCGGATGAACCTCGTCACAGCCACGCAGCAGGGAAGCGCTAGGGCCCTACCTGGCCCCCAGACCCAGATCCTGGCAGCTCCCCAGGCCCTGCCTGATGCGGACGCTTGTCCTGGGACAGGCTGGGGTAGAGGCGCTGGGGCCTGTGCCCCGCCTCCCTCACCCCCAGGAAAGACGGCATCTCCGGGAGAGGAATTCCCAGAGGGGAGCCTGAGACAGCTGTCCTCCGTTGATGGGATGGGGTGTCCGGAGGCAGGGACTGGACTTTCCAGCAGCACAGAAGGGCAGAGTCACTAGCAGACACCGTGCGCCTGCCCGAAGCAGCAGACCACCCCGTGGCTAACCAGCCCTGGCCTTTACTAAGAGAAGGACAACTGGTCATGCCGGAGCCTGTCCACACTGTCCCCAGCCCAGGCCCCTGTGCCTCCTCTTCCTGCACCCACGGCGCACACAGCCACTGGCCACCTCCAAAGCCTGGCACTGAGGCTCTGCCTCAGAACCTAAATCCTGAAGCACAGCTCCAGTGGGGACAAAGGCTGAGACAAACGTGTGCTCTCGCACGTGGTACCATCAATTCTTCAGGAAAGGAGGGGCTTAGGGGAAGAATGTACCACTGGTTTAAATGGATCCTCAAGAGAGGCCACTCCTTAAGGAAGTCAGGGGACCGGCCAGGGTGCCGGGGGAGCAGTGCCCTTAGTAGAAGCAAGTACAAGTGCAAAGCCTGGGAGGGGAGGTGCCTGACATGGTGCGGGAGCAGGAAGGAGGCAGGGGAGGTGGGGACACGGGGGAGCCAGGGGGCCCTTGGGCCCTTACAGATCATGCTGGGCACCTCGTGTTTCTTCCCAAGTTTCCAAATACACCTCTGGGTCCCACCTCTCTTCCCACTCAGTTGGGAAGAGGTAACCAGACTGTGGGTCCTCAAGAACAGAAGGCTTCTGAGTCAGGCACAGAAGGGACTGAGTGCTTCTGGTCTTGACCTTGGAGTTGCCCAGAGGACTAAAGCAGAGAGTTCTTTTCTCTGAGAGGAGGATGGGAGACTCTCTCCATGACTTCAGCATCTCCCTCCCGCCGCCCCCCGGGAAATGGGACAGGGAGTTTCACATTGAACCAGTTCTCAGAATTTACTAACCAACTTGTATATCTTTCAATCCATGAAAATCCTCTCTCCTTACCATCTTCTCCTTCCTTCCATTAAAAGATTTTCATAATTCTCATTTAAAGAAGGAGAGTGGGGCTTGGACAGCTCTTTAGACTGATCCCTAGTGAACCGATATTTTTGATGCAAATATAAACAGCATCCTTATTAAATGCTATTTTCTGTCCATTTGCTGACACACATCTATTTTCTATATATAGCACATTTCTACAGTGGACATTGAAGCTGGTACATTTGCTCTTTTGGACATGCATTCATTTATGTATACGCCCTATGGGATTGTCTACATAAACACAGGGTCTGTGATGGCAATTTCGTTACTGTCCTCTCTTTCTTATATTTTATGTCTTTCCCTCCACTAGAACCACAGGAAGGAAAACACGTATCCTGCTTTGTCACAAAAGGATGCTCTTAAATGGTTTATTATGAAACAATAATCAGTGATGCTAGAGTTTTCTTTAACACTTTCCTCACCAGATTCAAGAAGTTCTCCAATAGTCTGAATGCACGTGAGCGGCAGCTCTTGCCTTCCCGGGCCCAGGTCTGGAAACCAGGTCCTGGAATGTGCGTGGCTTGACCCTAACGGCTGACCACAGCGGTGTACCAATAAGCCAGTTTAAGAAAAATCATGTCTTAAGTTTTATTCAGTCTTCTCTGCACCCTTTGATATGACTGTTCTCTTTCAATGTTGCAAATGGGTATCAATTTTGCTAGTGTTGAAGGAAAATTTCATCCTTGGAATGCACGAACCAGAGATGTCCACTCCGTATTGCCCTGCACTGGGGCTGAACGCTTGTGTCTATATTCCTGAGTAAGATAAATCTGTAACCCTTCTTTCCCTGCATTTGTGAAAGGTTTTGACTATTGATTCAATGCCTTGAAAAGACGAAAGAGTCTCATTTATCCATGAATCAAATACATTTGATAAGATTTTTCTAGAAATCTCCTTTCATCTCAAACTCCTGGCATAATGCCCTGAGAATAGAAGCTGGTTATTATTCACTGCAGGTGTATCATGTGTGCAGAAATAGCCCCTTTCACATTCCTGAGATGAGTCATTTTCCCTGATTTCTTTTCAATTTCATGAACTATCAACTCTCAGTTTTCTTGACTCATCATTCCCAATGTAGCTTTGGTTTTTGTTTATTTAAAGGAAAGGTGCAGTCAGGAAGAAAGGGAAGGAAGCATTTTATTTATTTTGGTCCATTGTTCATCTTAGTTGCTCCCCCAGCCCCAGGGACCTGAAGTCAGTCATTGGGATGTATGTGGACTGTGCTCTGCCGGAGGTGGAGGACTAACTGCTACTCCACCAGGGTGTGCTGCCAATGTGCGTTTTTTTTAGTGTTTCTTCCTGCCTTTATTTCCCTCATGCTATTTTTCCTTTGACATTTTGCTGATTTCCAGTTTTCTGAGATACATGCTTATGTCCTTAATGTTTAGCCTTTTAAAATACATAAATGTACATTTTTTTTAATTTGTCATCTTCCCTCTTTAGACTACATTCACTGAGTCCCTCAAGGTTTTTATTAGTGAATTCATGATCGCTCAGTTCACACTATCTCATTTCCAATTCAAGCCATCAGGAGTGTCTTTTTTAACAGAAGAGGGTCTCTAGGATCTCTGTTATTGATCTACTTTGTGGATTTCTAGGCTTTGGCTTCTAAAACATATACTGAATTACTCTGGTCATTTGACATTTGTTCAGACTTGTTTTTTGACCCATCAGAAGGTCATTTTTGACGATGTCCCCTTCTGACTGAAGGAAACATGATTATCTCCTCCTGGATGCATGTTTTAAACACAGAGCCATTAGGTCAAGTCAATTAAGTCTTCCGATCTGCCGTTAAAGTCTTCAAGAAATTCCAGGTAGTGTTTCTTGGCCGTAGGTGTTAGCATCTGGTACTAAGAGAACTACACCAGTTTTCCCGGGGTGGGGGGTTTCCAGAGACCCTTCCCCTCCCCTTACTGGCCTGGAAACGGGGCTCTTCTCCCAGGAAGTTTCTTCATGGGACAGTCACCGTGAAGTGAGCAAACATCCATCAGGAACACCGTGGAAGAGTCACGTCTGTGCGCTTTAAACTTCCAAACGTTTAGCTGCATTTGTTCGAGGGGATTTTTTGGCCCTTTCTTTTCAGTGTTTGAAGCTGAACAGAATTACCAGGCACCTCTCGACGCTTCCAGAACAAGAGACATAGTGATCCCAGACACACACGCACACGCACATGCACACACACACACACACACACACGCACACGCACACACGCTGGTCTCAAACAAAGACGAATACTGGCTCACATGACTGGAACCAGATATGGACACCCAGGGCCACGCTCTCCCAGAGACCCTTCCCTGTTCCTCCAAGAGTCTCCCTGTCCTGCCCTGCTCTAGCCCGTACTAGGGGGCGTCCCTCCGGAAGGCAAAAGGCTCCCACAGAGTGGGTCCTGGCCTCTGCACAGGACCCATGCAAAGCGGGAGCAGGTCTGGATTCTGGTTTCCAGACGGCGTGCACGATGTGCTGGGACCACCTGGGAGCGGCCAGCTGCAGCGCTAGCGCACCGGGATCAAGGGACCCGGAACAGCAGTGAGAGGGTGAGCTCAGGGCCAGGAGACCAGGAGGCACATTTCAGGTCTCCTTGGCCTGGACTGAGAGATGGCAAGAAACGTGGTCTTAGCGACCCATGGGCCTTACCAGTGGCTTGGCGGGGTGGCCGGTGCTCCGGATCGGAGGTCTGTGTCCTCCCCCCAAACGCCTCTTGAAGCCATCCCCACCCACACAACGGTGTCTGGAGGCGGGGCCACTGGAGGTCACTGGACCTACGCAAGGTCATGATGGGGCCCTGGTGATGGGGCTGTTGTCTCATACAGTCATCTAGTGGGGTCGCACCAGGAGCCAAATCTGTTGTCATCTGATTTCACAGCTGACCGCCTCCGATGCAAACGTGCCACGTCACCCAGACTATGCTGAGCAGACGAAGCCAGGGGTTCGGAGGCTCCAGGGCAGTACATGCGGCCGTCTAACAAGAAGAGCGGGGAGAGGGCTGCGGGGACCTGGCGAGGACATGTGCACCCCACGCCTCGAGCAGCCATGGACATCCCCGCAGAAGAGTCTCAGGAATCTGGCCACGCACTGGCACGCTGCGCAGTGTCGGCTGACCTGTCCCAGCCACCAGCTTGCTCCGCGGATTCCCAGACAAGGGGAGCATGGCTGCAGACCTGGAGTCTGCCCTGAGCTCAGTAGCGGGTCTCCCCTTATGCAGCTGGAGGGACTGCTGCCACCTGGTGGCCAATCGGCTGAGAGCCGGAAACATGGCCCCTGCAGAGCCCCACTCCCTGGGGACCACCAGCCGGCCTGCTCGTCGGGTGAGCACAGACGTGTATGAGTGTGTGTGAGTGAGCACATGGGTGTGAGTGTGCACAGAACTGTGAGTATGTGAGGATGCATGTGGGTGAGCACGTGAGCGTGAGCACACGGGTGGGAGTGGCAGTGAGTGTGCACGTGCTGCTTGGCGACGCGGTGCGTGCCCTCACCAGCTGCGCTCCGCAGTGCACCCCCAGACCACTCCCCGCTCTTCTTGTCGGGTTCCAGGACCCCCCTGAGCCCCCAGACCCGGCTTCGCTGGGCCGCTGGCAGAGCGGCAGCTGCACCCGACCTCAAGCCCGTGTGTCAGTGTTACCCCCACACGGGCCGCCCCATCTCGGCAGGCGCCACCGCCGGGCCATGGGCTTGCGGCCACACGGGCGAGCTCCACGCCACGCCTGCCAGGCGGGGACCAGCGCTTGGGTGGACACATCTGTGGGAAGCAGGGATGCTGACGGCAGCCAGGAGTCCAGGGGCGTTGGCGCTGGAAGAGGCATCATGGGCCGACCCACACGATTCTCGCCCCTGATCACTCTGTGCTTTCCTCTGAGTCTGAGTGTGTGCGCCTGGGAGTCAAGGGCGAGTGGCTTCTTTCACAATTAATCCTGAAAAATCACACCAGGAATGTTTGCTTTCTGTCCTGATTCTTTGAAGACGTTAGCCCCACCCCACCCCCACCCCAATGATCATGCTTTCATCGGGCACACGACCAAGGTCCCACTCAGCTGGAACACCAGGCGGAAAAGGGGCTCCTTGTGGGTTGGGCTGGCTAAGCTGGCCACTCTGAACAGACGGGGCTGCTTCCACCCAGTGGGCACAGGAAAGGGGACTCTTCAGAACCAGAGCCCTGAGCAGCCCTGTGCCTCTGAGCACCCAGGTCCTTCAAGAATGACGGCTGACTGGGCGAAACGCGAAGTGATCCCATTAAGCAAAATAAGCTGGAGAGAAAAGTAGAAGTACAGGATGGTGACACTCATGTGTGGAATATAATGAAGCAACAACAGAAAAAATTAGACAAACGCTAACAAAATTCCCAGCACACAGGGCTGTGGCTACAGGCGGCGGGAAGGGTGGGAAGGGTGTGAAGGGAGGCGGGAACAAGGTGTGAAGGACACTGGATATCGGGTGGCGGGTCAGGTGTGAAATACTCACAGACAGAGGTGCGATTTCAAAATCTTCAAATGAATATAGGAATATGAACAAAAGAAGGGAGAAAAATATCATATCGAGAGCACAGACATTAAGAGACCGCGGGTTGATTCGCCCCTCCGCCAGTTAAGGGTGCGTGACCAGCCCACACAAGAGAAAGGCGGAGGACGAGGAAAGTCACACACAGCATCCGTGACCTCGAGACTCGGGTTGCCAGGTGTGTCACTCAGAATACGATGCCCAGCTAACTCTGAATTTCAGATAAACAATTTCATTCCTATAAGTATGGCCCATGCAATATTGGGGACATACTGCAAATCAGCCATTCTCGGAGTAGCCTGCATTTTATCTGGCAACTCTGGTCATGACCAAATAAAAGAATGACTTCTGTCGTTTTACATCTCTTCTACGTATATGCAGACCTGTATTTATTTACCACGCTCTGCTTTCTTCCTTTCCTTCTTCCCTGACATACAAGTTGTTGACAGTTAGTGGTCAACAGCGGCAGGATCTGGGAGAAATTCATTTAGAGCTTGTGGATACCAGGACCCGCGGAAGCACGTGTGTCCTCCTTTGAGGGAGGTGGGGGATCTCCGGGTAAAGGGTGCCGGCAGCTAATAGGGCTATTTCTCCAGCTGGTGCAATGCTCGGCTTTGGTAGTAGAGGGAGCTGGAGGGGCAGTGCGAGACCAGGGGGCTTTGCAGCTGTCCTCAGCGGGCTCACTGCCAGGGGTCCCTAAGGGATCGGGTGGCACCTCAGCAATTGATTGGCCGGTCCCACTGAGGACCGACTGTCCACCTGGCAGTCAGTTAGCATCTCCAGTCCCCATCTTTCCAGTCATGGTGCATCTCTTCCATGGACAGCCCTAGCCCATGCCCTCTGGCGAGGGGTCGGTTGATTTGCCGGCCAGATTCTGGTTTATGGTGCCGGACTCCCACTGGGGCTGCACCGCCTTCCCCTCTGATCACCTGTCCATTTAGTCGTTCATTCGAGTTTTTACTGACCACTGACTACGTGCAGGCCTGACAACCATGGGCCCACGCCTTTGCGCGGAGGCACGTGGGCTCGTCTCAGGTGCACATCTGGGGGTGCAGTCCCTGCCACACACGGTAGATCGCACTGCAGATAAAACTGTTTTCTAGAGAAGAGCAGCGATTCTACTTTTCTATGAACCGTGCAAAAAGCAGAACGAACCAACAGATATTAACATACATTTAAGGGAGGGAGGAAGACCGCAAACAAACAGGCACATCTGTAAGAGATCTCGCAGGGACCATCAAGCTATGATAAGAAAGTGGCATTTGTTTCCAAATTTACAAGAATGGGTTGATGTTGTACTGTCAAATCTGATTTTGTTTTTTCACCCAATATTTATTTCTGAGATCTAGCCAGAATATATAAGATCTAGTTCATTCATCATACTCTCTGAATAGCCCGTCCTATAAATGTATAGATATTTAAATATGTAATATTATCTATATAAAAATACACATTTAAATGCACATCTACAATATGCATATACAAAGCATTATGTCCAAATACTCTGCGTATATTTCGGTGTTTCCGACCACTACAGCTATCACAGCAGTTAGCAGCTATGGCTATTCTGAATAACGCCCAAAGGTCCCCAGGCAGAGCTACTGCTCCCTGCGGAGCTGCGCTGCTTTAGCCCTCTCCTCCCGCCTGGGGTCCCATTCCCTGTGTCTTCACAGTATTTGCCAGGTCAGGCAGCTCCGTTTTCTCCCCCTGGGTCTTGTTCATTCTTGCTTTTTCCGCAACTATGAGAACGCCTTACACACAGCAGGGTTCAGTTCCAGTTCTGTCACGTTAGTGAACTCCCAGCAAATGTCACTCCGTGGTCACAAGACCCGATGGTGAGCCAGTAAATGTTCAACCACTAACGTGGAGCGTGGCGAGAGGAGGGCGGGGGGCTAAAAGGCAGCATTTGCAAACGTCCGTGGCGTAAATACTCCCTCTGTGGCTGATGTCAAGCTACTGAAGTGCATCGCTGAGCACGGAGCGGGAAGAGCTCTGTCCAACCAGCTCCATCCTGCAAATCAGGACAACCCGCAGCTACTTCCACTGCCCGGGGCTGGGCAGTGATGGTGGCCTCCTTGAGTTTTGACACAGGAAGACAGCAGACACCTGGTGGCAAACTCCAGAGAGCGTAGAGAAGGCTCTTGTGCGGAGACAGGAGTAGAAAGCCCCACGTCTACCCTTTGCCCCCAGAGAGCTTATCTGCACTCTCTTTTCAACCCCAGGGCCCATCGTCTGTGAGAAACACTTGATGGCTGAGAGGTACTCACGGGGGACCCCTGTGTATCTCCCCCGACATTAGGGCTGGGAGCATGGCTTGGCTCCCAGGAATGGAGTAAGAAGCAATCTTGTAAGGTGGCAAATTTCCATATCCTGCCAGCCAGTCACCACGGCAGGCCACAAGCCTAATCCCGACTGGGGTTCCAGAGGAGGGTCTCAGCCACAGCCGCCCCCGCAGTGTCCCTAGATAAGCGTCACTCACCTGGCCTGCCCGGAAGTATTCTCTCCTCCCACGACCCAGAATCTAGCCCACCCCAGGGGCCAGACAAGACTCCCCTATAATTTGAGGGGTAACCCTTGCCATCCAGATCTCAGTGCCAAATGGCCCCAGTGGGGAGCGCAATCACAGCGCCGGGCCACGAAGCCTTGGCCACCCACACCCCTGTGGCAGCAGCAGATGGATAACCGCAAAGGTCCGCCTCCCCTTGCAGAGCGCGCTGGTCTAGGAAACATCTGCTCACTGGGGGAGCAAGAGGGGAAAAGAGAGGAGCGCAGGCATAAGTCTCCTGGTGGCCACCGCCAGCGGCCAGCTCCGTTGCTCCTCGGACAGCTGTCTCCAGCAGCAGTTGCCCCTGCAGACCCACCCAGCCCCTGTGCCCTGCGGGGTGGGCCCCTCCGATGGGACACGTTGCAACACGCTGCTCTGCCTCTGCTAGACTGCATGTCCCTACAAAGCCCGGCGCCCTCAGCAAAGGTCTGGAGGAGTCCCCCCACGCTCCTCCCCTGTCCGGCCCCTCAGCCTCGAGGGAGCAGTTCAGTATTTCCTCTCAAGTTACTTACGAGGCTCCTCTGTTCATGCCACCCTCACACGCCGCATCAAAAGACAGCAGAGGTCATCTCCGAGCTTGCCGCCATTGATCTAGAAGCCAAAACCAAAATGAAAATGCCTTCCTCCAAAGGGACGTGGGAGGTGGGAGCTGGGAGGGGCTAGAGGGAATCTGTCCAGGCCACAGCGATACCTCACTCACCTGCCACCCTGGGCCAGGGGGTCAGAGAGACCTTAATTCAAACAGAAATCCCCAGGGAAAGGCAGAAATCAACTGCTACAAGCATAAGGGAAAATTCACTTCTTCAGGGCAGGTAAGGCTGATCGCTTGGGGGCCATCTTTCTCCAAGACTCCTTGAGAAACCGCCTCCCTGTATTTGTGCCCGGCCGTCTCACATCTTGGGGCTCACCCTCCAGTCTATCCTGTGTCCTCGACTGAATGGGTGGGGGTGGAGGCTCGGGCATGGGGTCCTGTGGATGCCAACAACCAGCTGCCCCAGAGAAGAGCAGAAGGCGAGGATGGTGACCCTGTGGCTGATCAGACTGGGCTGGGACAGGACAGGACAGCCGGGAGGACACAGGCAGCTTTCCAAGGATGGCCACTGTGGGGAGGGGCAAACCCCCCTGAATCTTCTTTTCCTTCTTCACGAGCAGGTGGAGTGTCAGGTTTGCTGGGACAGGCGAGGAGTCACCCGGCACAGAAAAGCCCTCCCCACGGTGGGTACAAGAAATCCAGGACTTCTGCTGGGCCCAGAGCTGTGGCAATGTGGACCCAGTACAAACACCCTGCAGACACTGGGGGCTTCGTAACAAGCAACGTGTCCCAGAGACACACAGGCCACAGATAGGTCAGAAGGAGGAGTGGGATTTTCCCTTGTCCCTTCCCGAGGATCCTGAGAGTGAGGGAGACACTCAGCTCTCGATTTCTTCAGATGTTTCCATCTTTGCAAGTGTCCAGGAGGGGATGCTCTCCTGTCCCCAGCAATGCCTCAGAGTCCAGAACTGACTTCAGGAACGTTCAGTGATGGCCTGCACAGGGTGGCCCCCAGAGACGTGTTTCAAAATGTCCCTCCCTGACGCGACTCATAGCTTCTCCTCCAGGCAAGCTCTGCAGAAGGCAGTCGAGGTTGGCCGATTACAATTTTTTTTTTCTAAATGACTGTTCCCCCCACAAGACAAGGATCTGAGTCCCTAAACTGGCCATGGAGAAGGTCAGTGGAGCACCAGACATGACTAAGAAGTCTAAGACCACTGCCCCTGCCTGGCCACAAGGACAATGAGACCCTCGATCTTTGAGTCACAGAGTCAGCAGCCCATAGGTGGCTGAGCTGGTGGGACATCTGCAGTGAGGTCAGCTCCAGTGACGCGGCGGGAAGGAGCTGAGACACACTGATGAGACACTGGATCCATCCAGGAAGAATTCATGGAGAGTTGTCCGGCAGGAACACACACAGTGAGTTTATTAAGGCAGAACTAACTGGTTGAGGTGACATCAAGAGAACACACATGTGTGCGTGTGCGGGACCTAGGCTGCCTGCCTCTCCCCCACCGGCAAGATGGATTCTGCATCTATGTGAGGGTTAGGGGCTCTGGGTGGGAGCGTCCAGGGGTGTGGCCTGGATGCAGGCTGCGAAGCTGAGATCCCCTCTGGGGTCTCTTTCAGGTTTTACCAGTTTGTTTACTATTCATACATCTGCAGGCTGCCCTGTGGATTCCCAGCCATGCTGTCCCCTGCATCACCAGGGATGCCCTCTCTGCCACAAGGAAGCTGACTACTGAGTAAAACTGGCTCCAAGTCACTAGGGGCCCCCCTACCAATCATGGGGTGGGGAAGGAAGCTGGGGGAGCCCCAACAAAAGAGTGAGGAGATACCTTCTTCCCGCTGCAGAAGGTCCACTTGCAAAGCAGCCGCAGCCAGCCTCCCTCCTGGCATCCACGGCTGCCGCCACAGCCGGGGGAAGGGCACAGCAGAGCTCCATCGCGGCCCCTGTGCAGCCCTGGGGACGCAGGCAACAGCTCTGACGGCTGCCTGGGCTCAGCCACCAGGGCCGCTCTGGAGCCTGAGCTGGAAGAACACCGCGCGAAGGCCGATGGAAGCACGTCCTTTGCGTGCCCTTGCCAGGAACCCATCCGCCCCAGCCCGGGGGACGCCCCGACAGCCCGTGGGCAAGGGTGCAGGCGATTCCTTTGCCACCGGCTAGCAAGCCCGAATCTGCTTCCTCGTGAGGTCAACCACACCCACTGGTCAAGCGTCCTTCGTTACAAATGGCATGTGAGCAGAGGACCACCAAACTCCAGGCTGAGGTGTGTCCTGCAGGAGGGAGCCCGAGCCCACTGGCTCTGAGCCGGGGTCAGGTGTCTGCACAAACTCGCCCACCAGGCGGCGTCAGTGCTGCAGACGGCTGGCACGTCGCCACCAGGTGGCAGCGTTCCGTCAACCGGCGTCCTCCGGGCCTCCGTGGGCGATCCTAGAGGCCTCCTTGGGGCGAGCTAGGTACTGAGGGCTCTTTACCCCGAGGGGCTGTGAGCAGTGACGTTCACGGTAACAAGAGGTTTATTCTACCAAGCAGTGTGGGGCCGGAAAAAAACGTTTTTGTCATTGAAGAGGATGACAGGTGGTTGTGAGCGAGACACACTGATGAGACACTGGGTCTGTCCAGAAAGCACTCGTGGAGACAGCCGTTTGCTCAAGAGCACAGCGAGTTCATTAGAGGCAGAACCAGAGCTGAAGCGCCCTGCGGCCGGGGACTGTCCATCACGGGAATGTGCACGTGTGTGGCCCTGCGCTGCCTGCCTCTCGCTCAGGCAGGTGAAAGCCGGCCTGTATGTGAAGGACAGGGCTTCTCCCTTCGTGGGCGTGTCCAGGTCACCTTTCATCTAAGGGCGGGGCCCAAATAGCTGGGGTGTGGCCCAAATATCTAAGGGCGTGGCCCAGACCCTAGTTGCTGAGGTGGGTCCTTGCTCTAGGGGTCTTTGCTCTTAGAAGTCCATTTTCAGACTTCTGCATACGCTCTAGAGGTTGAAGATGTGCTGTCCCCACATCAGTTGGGCTCACTGAGGCTTCTCTCCTCAAGCCCTTCTGCTGGGTTTCAGACCCAGCTAGGGAAGCGGAGCATTCCGCCTGCGGAGCTGCTGGGCGCGGGGCTGCGCGGCCCGGCAGGTTTCATTATAGATATTCGTGCGTGTGTGCGCATGTGCATGTGTGAGTGTTGCATATGCTCAGGTGTATTTTAGAATAATGTTATCTTTATAAATAGTGGTTATACACAGAAAAAAATAGATTTCAGGGCAAAGAATATTACCTGGTACATCAGGGATCCTTTCGTAACAACAAAAGAAATCAATTCCTCTAAAAGACAAAATGTTTAAGCATCATGCTGTAGCAGAGCTATTTGTTAGGTTTGTAAAAAAATTAAAGATAATAAAGCAAACAACAATGAGGAACTTTCAACAACTACACAGTGAATCTCAGTGAATCTGACTTTTTTCATTACAAAATTAGTTGCCTGGAATCAGAAATAACTGCCAAACAATTATTGTCGTGGTTTTTGTATCTGGCCGGCTTTAAAACCAGCTTGGGCACTTTCAATTAAAAGAAAAATATCTTTGATGGAAAGATGACAAGAGGAATTAATACTTCAGTTTTGGAAGAAAATTGAGAAAACTGCTAAAAAATATATTTTCTAAAAAATGAAAGATTTTCAAGTAAGCCTCAAAACAATTGCCCACAGAATGCAAGACCTTTCTAACAATGCTGAAAATGAGTGGATGCCAGATTTGAACATTTGCAAGTATATTTCCTTAAATTTAGTTTAGCCATGTGATGAAAGACATAATTCAATTAATATTCAGGATACAGTTTGTCTCATAGGACATCTCTCCCTGTGAAAAGATGCTGCCAATCCATGACCTAAAATATTCAACTTGTGGCATAAGACATATCTAACCACTTACATTGAAAAAGAATTTCAGCTAAACATGAAAAGAAAATTTTTATCATGACGGTATTTCAGCTACATGAGGTCAAAACCCCAGATTATGTTAAGACAAGAGACTGGTGTTTCCTTTTTGCTTTATTCCACTCTGTGATACCTATTAAAAATATTTGTGGTGTGTTTCTACAGCAGATTCTATGATAAGCATCATGGATGAAGGTAGTGTTAAAATCATTTATATATATGTAATAGAATCATCATCATTTTATGGAACTGTTGAAATAGAAAAGGTTTTGAATTTAATGATATGCTTTTGCCAAAGAGCATTGCTAAAACTTGAAATTTTTACAAAGAATAACTGTAATGTCAATAGCAATTCAAGATGTGCTTGAAACAAAAGGAATATCTTTAAAATAGTCAATAATAAAAGACAAAAATAGCAATCTGAACTTATATTCTCATTAACATATACTGTATATAAATTAGCTAAATTTGAAAGAGTCAAAGAATGGAAAAATCTGTATGTAACCCAGCTAGCCAGGTACAAGAATGTGCTATTAAAACTGTTCATAATACAAAATGATAATAATGATTTTACACATTTTCCTAACATGAGTAAGTATGGGAGGATATTAATTGTAACTGGCTATGTTATATAAATTGGAGGCAAAAACTGTAAGTAAAAATTGAAGAATTCTTTGTAACATTAATCAATTTATAAATGCTTTCCAATTCCTCTGAATTCACCATTAATAATATTCAGTTGACAATGAGAGTTAATCAATGTACTTAATTTGAACAAACACAGTTTCAGAAACTGACAAGCTTTGTTTCAGAGTCATGCGAATTCTTCTAACAGGATGAACTAGGCTTTCACAAATTAAGGAAAAAGGAAATTGGGGCACTTCATTCCCACTGGAAAACTTTGGAGAATGGTTAGAATGGTTTGGTGTGTGAAGCAACCTCCTCAACTGCAAAGGTCATCGACTGGACACAGGCGAAGCGTCTCCCGTGAGAGTTGGCGGTGGGCTGCGATGTGCTGCAAGAGTAGACACAGCCCAGAGTGCAAAGAGTTGATGTGGAAGAAGAGTACAGAGGCTCTCAACAATGCGTACACTGATTAAATACTGAAATAATATTTTGGATATATTAAAATATAAATTTTAAATTAATTTTTGTTTTCTCTTTTTAATGTGGCAACTAGAAAACTTAAAATTGTGTCTGATGTGCACAAAGAAAAAAATCAACACAACGACAAAACCTATGGAATGGAAGAAAATATTTGAAAACCATGTATTTAATAAGGGGTTAACAACCAAAATATATAAAGAACCCGTACAACTCAGTAGCTAGCATAGTAATAATCCAGTTAAAAATTGGGCAAAACCCCTAAATAGATATTTTTTCCAAAGAGGTCTTACAAATGGTCAATACATATGTGAAAAAAACGCTCAATATCACTAGCCACAGGAAAATGCAAAACAATGACATAGCACCTCACACTGTGAGAATAACTATTATCGAAAACTCATGAGAAACGCTGACAAGGAACTGGTGAAGGCAACGCCTGTTGGAATGCAAATTGGTATAGACGTTACGAAAAACCGTCTGGTGGGTCCCTAAAACATTAGTTTAACTCTCATATTATCACATGATCCGGAAATTCCACTTCTGGGTACACAAAGGAAGTAACGTCACTATCGCAGAGATGTCTGCGCTCCCGTATTCATGGCAGCGTTACTGAGTTTCCAAGCTATGTAAACCACCTAAGTGTGCACAGATGAAGGAATAAAGGAAATGTGAGCTACGTAGGTATATATATGCATATATATGTATATGTGTATGTGTGTGTGTATATGTGTGTGTATATATATATATATATATATATATATAATGTGTGCATATTACTAAGTCCTAAAAAAGGACATCTGATTACCTGCAGTAACATAAATGAACCTGGAGGACATTATGCTAAATGAAATAAGCCAGACACAGAAAGACACATACTGCATGATACCGCTAAAAAAAGGTCCAACGCAGAGTTCCAGAGTAGAATGGTGCTTACCAGAAGCTATGCGGTGAAAGAAAAAGGGAACAAACTTGCAGTTACAAGACACCTAAGTTCCAGAAACCTGCTATACAGCTTGGTGACAAAAGTTAATAACGTAGCCTTGAAATTTGCTAAGATTTAGTGTTCTCACCACACCGCGCATAAGAGGGGAGCTCTGCGGCATGACTGATGGGCTAACTAACTTGGTTACGGTAATTATTTGACAATGTGTACATAGAGCAAAACACCGCATGTACAGCGAAACAATTTTACTTTGTCAATCACACCTCACTAAAGACAGAAAAAACAAATTAAAGCTACTGTGATGCATCTTCTGTGTCTTCAGGAGAGCAGGGAACTACACTGGGACCGTGAGAGCTCCGCCCAGGAGGCAGAGACCATGCACGGGCCGCTGACCCGCCGCAAGCACACGACTCGCGGTCACCACGTTGCGCACCGTTTGCTTAGGGTGAGAATGAAATGGGATCATCTATGCAAAGTGCACCGCCTCCTTTGCATGGTCTCCCTGCCACACAGTAACGTCCAGGTGCTGAGCAGAGCGGCGGTGGCGGGAGGCGAGGGGCGAACCGTAATAAAAGCAGCATCCGGGTCGCGAGCGCTGCAGCCGCGGTGCAGCAGGACGCCGCGGAGCCCACGCTCGCCGGGACCCAGAGGAAGCCGCGCGACGCGCGACGCGCGACAAAACGGTGCAAGGGGGCCCAGGGGCGGGCGTGGAGACTGAGGCAGGCCCGCGGGGGCCGGGTCCGCTCCCGCCTCTCCCAACGCGGCCCAGAGGCGCGGCGACTGACGGCCCGCGGCCTCGCTCGGCCCCCGCGCCACCTCTGGCCTGGGGAACAGCGACCGTGACCAGCAGGGAGAGCACGCGGCTCAGCGAGAGCGGTCCTGATGGTTTCCACTGGCTGGAGACTCCCTGCAGAAGGCCGTCCGGGTCCTGGGGCGCGGCGGCGGAAGGCCCGGGGTGCCCGGTCCCGGCAGGAGGCCCCACCCACTTCCCCGGAGGCCCCACCCCTTTCCCGAGGCCCCACCCCTCCCCGGAGGCCACGCCCATTTCCCGAGGCCCCACCTCCTTCCTCAGAGGCCCCACCCCTTTTCCGAGGCCCCACCCCTTCCCCGGAGGCCCCACCCCCTTCCCGGAGGCCCCACCCCTTCCCAGGATTCCCTGTGGGGGCGTCAGACCTGCAGGCAGAGCCGCAGCCGGAGCCGCTGCTGCCTCCTCGACGCTGGGCGCTGTTCACCCGGCCCGGAAGCGCCGCCATGGACTTTCCCTGGTCTGGCGCCTCCTGGGACTGGAGTGTTGTGGGCCAAGGGGCCGACAGTCCCCTGGACCTCCTGGTGATGGTGTCGTACGTCCTGCTGTCCCTGGGCATCGGGCTGTGGGTAGGTCGCCCCGAGGGGAGGCCCGGGCCACCCGCTCTGCCGCGCCGCACCCGTCCCTGCCCTCTGTCAGCCTGTCCCCACCTCCAGCCCAGGCCGAGCGCGTGAGCTCCCGCACACCGAGCGGGCAGCGCCTCCTGGGGGTTTTGTCGCTAGAAAGGCCAGGAGGCCGGAGCCGCCCCTCCGCGGCCCCCGGGCTTGCATCTGCGCGTGCGCAGTTCACGAAAAGGGGCTGTCCCGTCCCAGCCGGGCCGGCCGTCGTGGTAGCGCCCTTGGCTGAGCCGCTCCTCAGCGGGGCCCCGTCAGGTGAACTGCCTCGGTTGCCTCACCGGTGCGGGCTTCTCCTCCGGGCGCCCCGGCCCCGGCCGGCCGAAGCCCTTGGGCCCGCGTGACCTAGGCCCGCGGGAGCTGCCCCAGGCGATGCAGACCCAGGCCTTCCAATTGGACTTGTCGGACGCTCTTTTCAGAGTCGTGATGCCGACAGGGGCAGAGTAAGGGAATTGACCGCAGCCCGTAAGTGTTGTGCCTCGGGACCAAACTGCGGCCCTTGATTCCAAATATAAAAGATGAACCTGAGATATTTACCAGGCCGTTCAGACAAACCATCTTTTAGTTGCCTCCGTTATGAGCGACATTTTTCCAGGTGGCCCAGCCAGGGGCTGAGTAGTGAGCATTGTTCTGGGCCCTTCCCCGGGGCGCCCACTGAATGACGAAGCCCCCCACGCCGCCCAGCTTCCCTTCTGGTCCAGTTGAGGCCCAAGCTGGCCAGGGCCAGAGGGCTGGTAAGCCACGTGGTCAGGTCCGCAGGAAACTCGTGGTTCCTTGTCTTCCTCTAGGAGCCGAAAGGCACGCAGTTACCCAGAATACTTCCATCTCGTCCTTCCTGACAGGATTCTTTTCCTTGGTTCTTTAAAAGCTTCCATGTTGCTTTAATTATGAAAGCTTTATGGGATCATTGTCAGAAGTGAAACAAGGCATGAATATTTTAAGAGTCCCTTTCAGTTCTTCCCCCATTAATAATCCCCCTGTTTCCCAGTGCCTGCGCAAACATAGGGACACATTTGTAGAGTCTTCGTGTTTTATCTTTACCAAAGAATGTGATCATCAATGCCTATTCTTGTGCAGTTTGCTCTGTCACTTATTATGTGGCGGAGCGTCCTCTCGGTCCTGTGTGGGCAGCTGCACCAGCCGTGCAGACCTGCACTGCTCCGAGCTTCTCTGCGAAGGCCATAGCTGCCGGACTGCGCCTGCTGTGTGTCTGTCAGCGCTCTTAACCTGTGTGTCGTGGACTCAACTGGGGTGACTCAGCTTGCTTGACATGTTAACGGAGTCTACCAAATGACAATCCCCGCAGCTTATTGGGATTCGTGTTTCTCACAAACATCATTTGAGCATGCTCTCTTTCCCAAGCCCTCCCAGCCCTGATAGCACTCCTCTGCTCACCTCTTGGCAGGGCCCAGGCTGATGGGTGGGCGATGGTCTCCCCTGGCTTCGATTTGTACTTTCTGCTCTCCTGATGGGGTTGAGTGTCTTTACTGTGTGCTTAACGTCCACTGCTTCCTTCTTCTGTGATTTTGCCTTTATCAACTTATCTGCCATTTAAATTGCTGGGTTGTTTTTTTTTCTCAAACGATCATTTTTCCAAATGTTTTTCTCAGCCTCAGCACTACTGGCATTTTGAACTAGAAAATTCTGTGTGTGGAGGTCTGGCTTGTACATCGTAGGATGTGTACACGTGTCCCCGACCTCCCCATTCACAAGCGAACATATCTCCAGACACTGATGAATAGCCCCTGGGGAGATGTGGTGACTATCACCCCTGGTTGCGAACCCCTAGTCTGGACACTATTCCTATGTTATTTTGTCATTTGAGTTTTTCTCACTTTTGAAGTCAAGTGTCTCTTCATGCCTTTTAGATTTCCTGGCTGACTTAGGAAAGTTTTTCCCCACTCCAAGGTTTTAAAAATATTCTAAACTTTCTTCTAATATTTTATATACTTTTTAAATATTTAAGTCTCTAGAATATTGGGAATTGACTTTTATATGTGATGTGATGGAGGAGTCCAGCTTTATGTTCAGTTATTAAACCACCACTGAAGCCAATTGCTCACATTCGCACAGACTGGCTCTCATTTCTCTTATCTGCTTCTGTCTGCCAAGTGCCCCTGGGAACTGGGAAATCTTTGTCTTTGTTGCTGGTGGCTTGTCCTACAGGATATTAACGGGGAAAATACTTGCACTTTTTTTGGTTTGTTTTCTCTTTTATTGGTCTCAATTCAGGAGTCTTGAGAAAGTGGTGGATGTCTCTTTTGGTCTCAGTAGGCTGGTTGTCGCTGGTTATTCCAAAAGCAGAGCCAGGTGCCTCAGCTGTCTTCCTCCCACATCTACAATTCTTCCGTCGTGGTTCTTTTGTTCATGAAAGAGATGGTCTTTTTATTCATCTTTGTCTTCCAGGTTCTGCCAGAAACCAGACACTGGTTAATTATCTAGAGAAAAAATTAAGCAATTATTATTTTCAGAGTGTGGAGAAATGGACATTCCCCTGCATCTCATGCCTAGAAGGACCTGTAGTCGCCAACTCATGGGGAAGAGGAGATTCGATTCCTAAGATAAATAATAATAACAATGGGAGAATGGGTTTGGACAGCTCTACAAAGGAGATGCACCCATAAGTGAAGGGCATCTGTTTAAGAGACCTGTGTCTTCAGAGCAATTTGGTTTCCTGTATTCCATTATCATTTGTTCATTTTTTTAAGGTTATACTGACAAAAAATCGTGGAACAGTAGAAGACTTCTTCCTTGCTGGCCGAAACCTAGCCTGGTGGCTGGTGAGTGAGCCTGAATGTAATCATGTACTTTGTGTGCTGCATGTTAGCTTGTTTGTTACTTTAGTTTGATGTACCCAGAATAATTCGAAATTGCTAGTTTGGGAATGTCATTATTAGTAGCTCCCTTAACTCTTTAGTTTCTTGCCTAAATGTCTTTATTCAAACTAGTGTCATTCAGTAACGATTTATTCAGCATGTAGTATGTGTAAGGCATTGTTCGGGGTTCCAGGAAAGATATCCCTGCCCTCTGGGAGCGTGCACTCTACAATGGAAGTTCGGTGTGTATGCCACAAATCAGATTCTGTCACAGCACCATAAGTCTATCAGGGTTCTCGTGGGCCAGGCACGGGCGAGAGGTAAACGCAGCTTGCTGGGAAGCTAGAGCATGCACAGTGCAAGTGATGAACGGTCTCACAGAGGTGGCTTTCCTGAGGAAAATTTGGACATGGAGTGGGTGTTTGCCAAGTAGTGTGAGGGCATTCCAGGGGGAGGGTTCAGTGCAGGCCAAAGATGGAGGCGTGGAACAGCCAGAGAAAGGGAGGTGGGGTAGAAGCACTAGAAACAATTTTTGATGTTTATGTGTTAGTTTATTCATTGTGCAAAGTGATTCAGCTGAGAAGAGTGCCTCAAAACCGCATAGCAATGAAAGCAGCTGCCCATCTACAGCCCTGTACCCATGGTGGGTCGGTGGGGGTGCCCAGGGAGAGGAGGATGTGAGGACCCAGCAGTGCCCAGGCTCTAAGGCCCTCACCCAAGCCTGAGCCAGGTTTGCTTCATAAATCACTATGTCAGAACATCATGTATTTCCCACACTGAAATGTAAGGTGCATTTACAGAAATGTTCAAGAACGAGGCCCTTAGTCACTTAGTATTCTTTGTCTTCAAATGTGAACCAGTCTGATGGCAAGGATTCAGTTTTTCACATTGGGGTAAAACTTAATAGAAGTCTTGTCTCAGGAGGAGAAGGTGTCTTTATTCACAGGAAGAGGGAAACATACTCATTAACTCAAGTGGATCTAACAACCCAACAGAAATGGCCTTACCTCAGTTATCTGGGAGCTTGGGGGCTAGCTGGGGAAAAAAGGGTTTTTTTCTGCTGTTAACTCCCTAAATTATGCTTGAATCTCCTTTTTCATTGTAAACCCAGTTTAGGAGATTGAATATGGCAAAGAAATGTTTGCACTGGACTTCCAACCTTAGTTTATTTTTCGTCAGAGGATTCTACAACAGAATCTCTTCCTGGGCCTTGAGACTCCCCCATGATTTTGCCTGAACCTCTGTTAGAACTTGAACTCATGTTTTCCGTACCAGAAAACAACAGCATCTGCTGCCAACGTTACCTTGTATAACTGAGACTGTTTAACTATTTTCAGAAAACATCAACATACTTTGGCCTCCCGTTATGTGTATGTGTTACGGCTTACAAATTTCTCTCCTGTGGCTTCTTTTTTCATTATTAGGATTATTACTCAGAGAACAAAATATGGTAATATTAAAGGAAATTGAAATAAGTGGATAGTTTTGCTTTTATTTTGATTCAATCAGCAGATACCTGCTTGGTATAGAGCTTCCTGTTAGTGCCCCCAGGGTCCTCCACGTGGCTTATTCTTTCTTTTCCCTCTTAGTATTTTTTGACAAGATTCAACACTCATTCGTGAAAAAAAAATAGGAATAGAAGGCCAAAGATGGAAGCCAAAATACGAATAGAAGATTCACACATCAACATAATAAAACCCCCATATATGACAAACCTACAGTAATTTTCTTTCTGGGTCTCCCATTCAAGCCACTGGGCACCTGTGCCTCTTCCACTCTGCGCCTAGACCCTCTCCCCCAGCTCCGTGTCCCGGTCCCACTGGGAGGGCTCTCCACTGCTTTTGAGATTCCTGGGAGAATTGGTTCTTCCCACAATTCCACCGCCTCTGCCACAGCCAGAATCCCGAGTCCAAGTCCGTGGTGTAGCTCTGAACCCAGATGTTTTCACCTACCCTTTGTTGTCACGATTGCTTCTATGTCTCTGCAGTCTCTGTGTCTGCTTTTCCTCATTGTTTCTGGAAAATAGGTGAGTTCCTAGTTTCTCTGTGGGGAGGACATGAGCGGGTCACCATCTTAACTGAAGTCCACATGGCTTATTCTTGTGGTCAGTTCCTGCTCTTCATCTTAACTAACTTAGCAATCGTAAAATTCTGAGACTCTCAATCTTCGTTTCTGACTTGTATCATTGCCTGGCTGGCAGGACATCACACACACACACACACACACTTTTTTCCTGCTGCTTCACTCATTCAGTCTTCCCTGTTGGTTTTTCCCCATCTCTTTGACTTCCTAACAATGATCTTCCCTAGAACCAGGCACTGACCTCTCTTCCTCACAGACACTCATGCATTTGGCAGCCTCATCTAGTCTCATGACTTAAATACTAATTACATGTAACACATTGCCGATAGTGCCCTTAAACTCAGACTGCACTTAACAGGTCTGTCAGGCATCTCAAACACGGTATGTGTAACGGGAACTCTGGACTCTCCTCTGCAAACCTGTTGTTCCTGTCTTCTGAATAGCAGCACTGTCCTTTCAGTAGCTCAGGTTGACAAACAATTTAGTGTTTCTAATGCCAGGGCACGCTTTCCTGGCTCAGGTTGCTGAGATGCTGGTGTGTGAGTCACGTAGAGCCCGGAGCCCAAGCTCACAACCTCAAGGCCATGGTGAGACACAAAAATAAAGAGGCCAACAAAGATGCTTCTTTCTCTTTCTTCCTCTCTGGAAAAAAATATCAAGAGCATGAAAGTTGGATTTGGGTTTTTAATGATGTAGCTTAGTTATACTCAAAAAGGTGCTTGTTTAGAGGACTTTTCTTCATTTCAAATGCCTCTGGGATTTTTATTTTGAAAGTAACGGATGTTGGTTGTAAAAACACAAAAAGTTCCAGTCCCAGAAATATTTCATTATCTATATGACCAGAGTCACTCTTAGGCATATATAGATATGTGTGCACAAGGGTTATATGCAGACATAGACGTTTTAATGGTATTATAGGATGCATAGTGTTAACTTTATTTTTATCACTTACTAGAGATTTTTTATTCTTTGTACATGTTAAGCATTATGTCCAGATACCTTAATATTCAGTCTGTTATGAATAATCAGCTACACAGTAATTCTTTAAATCATTTCAAATAATGGTGAGTCACATTCCGCTCATTTTTCTGAATCAGGGAATTGCAGTTCAGGGAAGTTTGTGGGTGAAGATATCAGGATGATTTTTGGCTCACCCCTAGGGCTCAGCTGCCAGTGTGTAGCCCGTGTAAAGCCCAAGGACTGGGCTCAAGACCTGGAACTGTTGGAAGGAAAAAAATTATTAAAAAATGACTATTTTATACTTTCATTTTCTTCCTCTTGGCTTGTTAACAGTTGAAGAAACACAAATGGGAATTCTGTCCTGGGAACAATCCCTTTTGAGAAAATGTAAGATTTGGTTGAAGTTTACATTTGTAAAAAATTAACTCTTGGACATGGACGGAGTGTTCTGATATGTAACCATCTTTTGATTTACAGATAGGTGCTTCTCTCTTTGCCTCAGATACTAGCACTGTCCACCTTATAGGCCTGGCAGGAGCAGGGGCATCCTCGGGAATCGCCATCGGGGCTGTGGAGTGGAATGTGAGTGATGCCTTTTGCAGCCGCTGACCCCCACCTTGAACGTTTTCTAAATAAAACTCATCAGCATAGAACCTTGCTTTCAATCTTGAGTAAGTATTAAAGATGTCTTGAGAAGTCACAGAAGAAAGGAACCAAGTCCTCGATTTCTCAAAAAGATTCTGCTGGTTTTCATTGTTCTTAATAAATTAATGAAGAGAAAGAGAATGTTTGCATTCCAAGAACCATAGGAATACAAAGAACAAAGAACTGTTAGGAGGCTAATAAGTAGGAGAAAGATTCTGTTAACAGTTAAATATATATGTATATACATATACCTTTATGTATATAGACATATAGATATGTCCATATGTAGGTATATGTGCATATGTGTGTATGAATACATATGTAAATATATATATGCAAGTGTTTGCAGTATATATTGAGAATGGGCTCAATTAAACTCTTTGAGATATTCAGCTATTTACTACAAAAGTCCTGATCTTCCCAGAATACCAGGCTTCAACTATAAAACTTCTAAAACAAATTATTTAACCTATGGAATATATATTTTTTGTAGTACATCGAATTTGTTCACCGAAATGGTAGGCCTGGGTTAATTTATCTGTATAAAGCATCTGGCTCTTTTTTTAAAATCAGAAAGCTCCCTATTTTCTGAGTCTCATCTTCATTCTTAGAGACTACAGAAATATAGGATACTTCTAGAAAAGTAAAAAAAAAAAAAAAAAAGTCCAAACCTAATAAGAAGCTCTGGTCGTTACCACTATTTTTCTCTCTGAATTTACTGGCATCTCCTTCATATCTTCAGCTTGCCTTCCCATTCATTGTTAAAAAAAAAATGGAGCCAGATGTATCACTTCTTTCAAAGACTTGTGGAATTTTGATATAGTTTCTCTCCCTTTTCTCTGAATTGTTTCTGATTTTTTTCTTTATTTTTTGTTAATTATCTTTTATATTAATTGTAAGCCATTTTATTTCCATCTATAAGTAGGCAAAAAAAAATTAAAAGTAAATACCTTGAAAATTGGCTCAATTAACCCCTTAAAATTAAGAACACACTCTTTCATAGGCAAAGAGCGTGTAACTGAGTTACAGCTGTTGTGCTGGAAGGTGTGTGTGTGGCTGTCATCTGTTAGGCTCCACTGGTGACACGTCTGTTAGATTAGAACAGACAGTAACTGAGCTTGCATCTCAAGAGCTTCGCCTAGATGGGACTGTGATCTAATTGTTCTTTTTCTTGGTTCCAGGCTTCATGTATGCTCTGTGCTCTTGGCTGGCTATTTTCTCCTATTTACATGAAAGCTGGGGTGAGTGCCCATTATCAGTTACTCTCTTCTCTACAATATTTCTTCCTACAAATATTGCATATGTGCTAGAAACATCTTGGAGGAGAAGTTAAAGGTCTTTTGATGCTTGTACTGACTTCCCTAAATCCTGAGAAATGCCTGAAATAACATCCTTCCGCCTTAGGTAGACAAACACCGGTAACTGTCTTCTATTTCTCTCTGCACCTTAGTCAAGAGTTTGCCTCTTTTTTTTTTTTCCAAAACTTTATTTAAAAATAAGACATAAGTAAATGAAGAGAACAACTATGTTCATGACTGGACGGTAATGTCATAAAAATGTTAGTTCCCCTCAGATTGGTCTCTGTGCAGAATTCATTACAAACAAGATTTTGAGGAACTTGACAAACTGAATCTAAAATGTATGTAAGAAATAAGGGAAAACAGATGAATCGGTGCCCAACTAAGAGAAGAACAAAGAAGAGACCATTCAGGCCACACATGGGAACTCGTGTGGAGTGACATCGTCAGCAGAGCAGAATAAACCAGGCCTGCCAGGATTTCTGTCCGGGGAATAGGGAGAAGGAAGGAGGCTGCAAAAGACTGAGAAAAACTAGAGACTAAGAGAGAGTGAAAGCAGGGCCAGGGAGTGGACAATATCTGAGGACTGTCACCCCGAGCATCTGACTCCTTGCATATTTATAGTTGTTACACAAGGAAGTTGTTCTTTGAAAAAGCACAACATATAAATCACCCATATTTACAACCACTGTTCACAAAGCTGAGGTCACACACAAAAGGCTATGTGGACAGTTGCACAGCATCTTAGCTGACAGGCTAACTTGTAACTTCTTGATAAATTTCAATAGTGCGTCAGAAACCCTCCAGCCAAGGTTTTTCTTGCTGGCGGGCACCTGGCATTGCAGGCACCCAGGTTTCTGTTACCCTGCCAAAGCCCTGATTTATCCAGACTAAGCTTTTCCCTTGTTGTTCCCCACACACACCAATTCAGACTATCACTTATGGACAAGAGAGCGTTTGTGGAAGCCTGAGAGTGCAGCGAAGGTCTAGATATTACACTGGAGAAAAACTCCAAATAGGACACATCGGAGAGGGTAAGAACGGTTTTCCCTTACTTTTATCATCTCTCCCCCAAGGGATTACAACTTAATGCCCAGAAAGACCATCTTGGCCTGAGATCACTGCTGCCCCAGCGCCCCCAGCTGTGAGGAACACTGTCAGAAGCCCACTTCTTTGTCAGCCATCGAGAATACTAAAGTGTGTGCACAGTTGGAGACGGGATGGCTGAGAGAGCAGCAGCCAGAGTTCTTAAGAGGCCCAAGAGGGACATGAATCCTGCTGACAGGGATTCCTGTCCCCTTCACAAGAAGGAACAGGAAATGTGGAGCAGGCCTGTCAGAAGGTCTGAAAATGCTTCAGACCCCTAATAGCACTGATAAGATACTTCTCTCTTAAAGCCAGCCAGTAAAAACTGGAGGTGACTGCCCCCTCAAAGAGACAGCAATACGAGACTTAAAGGAACATGAAAAATCAAGGGAATGAGACATCACCAAAGAAACACAATAATTTTCCAGTTACTAACCCCAAAGAAATGGAGATTTGCCTAATAAAGAACTTAAGGCATGCCCTGCTGAAGTAGCTGTTTGATCCATCACTGCTGGCCAAGCACAGCCCACACACATCCCAAGGACCTGGATTCGCATCCTGGTTTCAGTGGGAGAACAACTAAATGAACACCTAAATAAAATAATAAAGTTCTTCTACCTCTTCTCTCCGCCTGCCTACCTGCTCCTGCTCTGCTCAACATCATTCCTGCTTGCACCTTTCCTTTTAAAAAACCCAAGAATTTAAAATGTTTAAGGAATCACAAGCTACAAGCAGACACAGAAAAACAATTTAAGAGACTAAGGAAAATAATATACATAAAATGAGAAGCTTAACAAAGAGATCATTATCATAAAAATAACCAGACAACTGTTCTGGGGCTGGAGACACAATGACTGAAATGTAAAGCACTGTTGAAAGCATCCGCATCAGACTGGTAAAGCAGGAAAGGGAAAGTGTGAATTAGAAGACAAGTAATTTGTAGCTATTCAACTGAGAACAACAACAACAACAACAAAAAATGAAAAAGAGTGAAGAAAACCTAGATGAACATTAAAAAATATATACACATTATTGGAGTCCCAGAAGGCGAAGACAAGAAAGGGGCAGAAAGATTATTTAAAGAAATGGCTGAGAATTTCCCAAATCTGGGGCGAGATTGTGATATCCAAGGTCATGAAACTCCTAAGATTATCAACCAGAACAGTTATCAACCCAGAACAACCTCTAGACATGTTGTAAGAAAACTGTCTAAAATCAAAGACATGTTTCAACTTTTATAAGTATATATCCTTGAAATGGAGAAGAATTTAAAAATAATACACAAAAGTCCAAATCCCTAATTGACCACCAAAGTTCACATACGTACATGAGACCCCACAGAGCCCAACCAACCAAGGGCAGGAACTGCGCTTCCAAATCTGAGTATGAATGTCGTCCAGATCCTTGATGGATGACTGCCACACTATTTGGGTACAGGGAAAACCTCCAAAGGAGCAAACAAGATTCGCAGCAGCTGGAAACTGAAGAACAGGCCGGGAGACTGCTGCTGCACAGCACAGGCTGGGGTCAGGGTGACAAGAAAGGCACTGCAGTTTGGGCCCATGCAAGTCACTTGTCTTATTTTTTTAAATTGTTTATATACTTTCCTAAAGTTTACATACATTTCAAAACAGGTAAAATTGGACAGTGTGCTAGATACGGATATTCAGTATATTTTCATTATACATAAATGTATGTATTATATACTAAAAATATATTTGTTTTATTATTTCACATTGTTATATGCTTTTTAGGACATTGAATTCACACCTCAGTCTGTGTGCTTTTCACACCACACCCACCACAAGAGTTCTAGTTTCCTTTACCACTCCTTATATTTTTGGTTTTGATTTTTTTTTCAGGCCAGGAAAAGAATATAGTTTATCACATTAAATACTTATTTCAAAAGAAAATCAGTAGAGTAAAATATATTGGATATTTAAAATGATTATAGTAGGCTATATTGAAATTCATAATGTAAGTTTGAGCCACAATTCCTTAATTAGAACAGTTAAAAATTGGAATTATCAAGCAGAATAAGGTAGCTAAAAAGAAAAAACTCAGCATGATTAAAGTAAAATTAAAAAATTTTGGATAACATTATCTTTCCAAATAAAACAATAACAATAAAACTAAACAGGATGAAACATGAAGCACACAGGCCTTGGGCCTAAAAGATAAATTCGAATCTTGGCCCTGACACTTGTGTGCTATGTAACCTTAGGCAGATTTCTTAGCTTTGGTTTCTCATCTATAAAACAGGGATATTAAAATCTACATCACAAGTTTCTCTTAAATAAGATAATATATGGCAAGTTCTTGAATAGGCCCCCGCTGACAGCAGCAAGCAAAGAAACTGATGAGGTAATCGAAAGTCTTCCTAAAAATAAAAACCCAGGACCAGATGGCTCTTACAGTGAGTTTCACCAAACCTTCAGAGAATTAAAACATTCTACTCAAACTCTTCCAAAATATTGAAGAACAGGGAACACTCCCAAAAACTCCACGAGGCCAGCGTTACACTGATACCAAAAGCTTACAAAGACATCACCAAGAAAGGAAATTACAGACCAGTATCTCTAATGAATGTAGATGAATGGGTCTAATAGACCTGTTTTTAAATGGGGTTTCTTTACACTTTATATGGTATCTTTTAGTATTTTTTGAGAAACTAGTTTATGGTGATAAATTCCTGTAACTTTTGTTTATTGGAAAATCTTTTTATTCCTTCAGTTCTGAATAATAATCTCACAGGATAGAGTATCCAAGATGAAAATCCCTTTCTTTCAGTCTTTTGACTATTTCATGCCATTCCCTCCTGGCCTGTAGAGTTTCAGTTGAGAAATCTGATAATCTTATGGAGACTCCTATGTATGTGACTCATTTTTCTCTGGATGCTTTTAAGATTTTTTTTTTTCTTGTATTTTTGACATTTTAATGACAATGCATCTTGGTGCAGGTTTGCTTGGGTTCCTTTTATTAGGGACTCTGCGCTTCCTGGGTCTAGAGGGCTGCTTCATTCTTCAGGTTAGGCCGGTTCTCAGCTATTATTTCTTTAAACAGCTTCTGCCCCCTTTTCCCACTCTTCCCTCCCCTATAAGGTGAATGCTTGTTCTTTTGACGTTATCCCATTAGTCTCAAATGCCGTCTTTCTTTGCATTCTGTTATCTCTTCGCTGGTTTGCCCGAGTGCCTTGTCCCTGCCTCCTAGCTCGCTGGTTCTCTGGGAGGCTTCATGCCCTTCTTGAGTCCCTTGGTTGAGGCCTGCACGGCAGCTGCTGTGCACTGTATTTCTTTGACATCAGTTTTTAAGCTGCTTTATTTCTTCTCTCTTGTTCTCTTTTTCTTCCTCTGTTGTTGTCTTGATCTCCATGAGTGTGTTTATCAGCGTGGCCCTAAATTCATCCTCAGGTAGTTTGCAGACATTCGTTGCAGCGATTGTCCCATGTTGTTGATGGCTCATCACTCACGTGTGTTTCTCTGCGCGCTGTCTGCACGCCTTTCCGCGTGTTTCCGCGGGTTAGGTTTCCGTGCAATTGATGGCCGTGTGTAGTGAGTCTGTATCTTGGTTTGGACACGGGGATTTCTGGAGTTTTGTGGTGTCGCCCCATGGACTTGAGGAGGTGCTGATGTGGGCCCTATGTTGCCGCAGCAAGTTGAGTCTGCGGGGTGGCGTTTGTGCGGGGGGTGCGGAGCCTGCCCCCGCGTCCCAGCTGCCAGCCCCAGTGGCCACCTCTCTTTGACGCGTTGGCAATCTGGCTGCAATTTCAGTGGCCACCTCGCTTTGACGCGTTGGCAATCTGGCTGCAGTTTTGCCTGCACCCACGAGGCGGCGCTGGGGAGCTCTGATCGCTTCCTCCTCTGGGAGCGTCTCTTCTCCCTTCAAGCCTGAGTGTCCAGCAAACTGCCCAGGTCTCAGGGTGGACTCTCCGCTGCTTTTGTGATTCCTGGGAGGGCTGTTCCTCCCACAGTGCCACCCTCTCCACCCGCTGGAATCCCCAGTCTGAGTACTGCGTGTAGGTCCGAACACTTCTGCTGCCCTCGATGCGTGATTCCTGCTGTGTCTGCAGCCGATGTGTCTGCAGCCGCTGTGTCTGCAGCCGTTGTGCCTGTTTTTCCTCTGGTGTGTTTCTGGAAAACTGGCACATTTCTAGTGGCCCTGAGGGGAGGACGCGAGTTTCGCTTCTGCCAGGTCACCGTCTTGGCCGGAAGTCCTCAGTTGCGGACTGAAATAAGAAACAGGATAATTCTCCAAGGAACGAAATGCATTGCGGAGTGAGACACTATGTTACCTGTGACGGCCAGTTTAAAACCAAGAATTACAACACACACACAGAGAGGAGCGAATAAAAAACAGTGCTCACACTCAGGAGGAAAAGTGCAATAAATAGAGACTGACTGAGCAGACCCCAGTGTTGGTCATCAAAAATCTAAAAGCTGCTATTATAAATCTGTCCCCAAATTAAAGGAAAATGTGGTAGTAATGAATGTATATATAGGGCCTCTCAACAGAGAAACTGAGATGCAGTGGAGAGACGGCAATTCTAAAACTGAAACACACAGTACAGATCTTCCTCCTTTTACCCTACGGCTGTGTTCCAATAAACTCAGTGTACGCTGAAAATGATTTTAAGTCAAAAACACACCTAACCTACTGAAATCATACCTTAGCCTAACCTGCCTTGAGCATAGGCAGATGACGTACATTAGCCTACAGCTGGGAAAAGCCATCCAGCACCAAGAATGTACCGAGCACTGTACTGAAAGAGAGAAACAGTGGTTGCTCGTTCTCATGAGCACATGCTGGCCGCGAACGCCGTTTCCTGCCAGGGCCCAGCATCACGGGAGAGAGGACACTGCACATCACCAGCCTGGGAAAAGGTACAGGCGTCATCCAAGCAGTTGCTGCTGCTGATACACAGCAGGTTGAACTCTTGCATGTCAGGGGCCACCTGAACTGAAGGAAAAGTTCACAAGAGGTTCAGCGTCCTATTCAAGATAATCAGTGAACTTGAATATAATAATTATCAAGAATAAAGAATAGGAAAGGGAAAATAGAAGAAAAAGGAATAAAATCTCAGAAACCTGTGATATAATATCAAACAAACAATACAACACACAGGTAAGAGAAGAGAAATAAAGACGCAGAAACAACAAATTAATACATTAATAACTGATAATTTGACAAGTTTGGTGGAAAGTGTTCATCCCAGATCCAAGAGGCTTAAACACAAGAATAAGCACAAAGGAAACTGCACGTAGATTTACAAACTGTTAAAACCAAAAATAAAATGATATTGTAAAAGCACTAGAAGAAAAACTATACATTACGTGGGGAGGCGATGATACAGTTAATGGATGACTTCTGGCTAGATGCATCAGAGGCCAGAAGTATTAGAATCACGTATGCAAAATAATGAAAGGAAGAAAAACCTGCCAGCCATGATTTCTGTTTCCAGCAAAAACTGTTCTTCAAAGCTGAAAGTGATTACGTAGGTAAATACTTCTTTACACACACACACACACACACACAGCATAAAGGAAGGATTTCTATATTGGACTTATAAAATTTTTAAAATCTTACTTTTTAAAGGGTATTTTTAAGAAAGGAAAAGTCAATTTAGAAACTGAAAAGAAATATTTGTAGAACATATTTACAGTGAAAGATCTACTCCCAGAATATATCTTATTTTTTAAAGCTCTTATAATTCAGCAACAAGACGACTTGAACAAATGTTTCACTAAAGAAAATACAGACTGCAAAAATGACCTGAAAAGATGTTTACTGCCATTAATCATTAGGAAAATGCTGCTTAAAATGTCACTAAAATGAATTAAAAATATTAAAAAGACTGACACTACCAAGAATTGGAGAGGTGGTGGAGCAGCTGAGACTATTTTCAAGGGAATAGAAAACGGTATGGTCACACCGCAAGAGTTTGGCAGTTTCTTAACCAGTTCATCCTTACAATCTAGACATTCTGTCCTTAGATGTTTACCCCAGAGTAATGAAAACATGTTCAAGCACAGATGTGTACACAAGAGCTCATAGCAGTTTTATTCATTGTAGTCAAACCTATAAATAAATTGCATTAGGAGGATGGGTTAAAAAACACGTGATACAGCATATTACTCATGTTGAATTATATAACAACATGGATGAATCTCTAAAGCTGATCCCATCGATTTGAAATTCTAGTAAAGGTGCGTCTGTGGTGATCGCTGATACCTGGTGTCTGCGACCAGGCGTGGGGTCAAGGCCTAGATGCCAAGCCCAGGGTGGCTTTGTGGGGGTATTGGAAATGCCGTAGCTCTAGAGGCAGGGCAGTGCTCAACAGCACACATTCTCCCAAGTCATCACATCGTTTGTTTAAAATGGGAGGGTTTTGCTATATAGAAATTATGCCATAAAATACCAAAACTTTGAAATGATACAGTAAGAGAGGCCATTAAAAATGTGACAGGTTATTTGTCTTGAGTTTAATGCTGGGGATTACAAAGCCAAAATCCTAGAAAATTACCTCAGCTGTGACCATATTTTGAATAAATTATTTAAAGAAGCAAATGGGTTAAAAGGTCATTAGGGTGGGTCCTCCTCCAGTATGACCTTCTCTGAAGAAGGAATTTGGACACAAACACGGAAGAGGAAAGACGAGATGAAAACACAAGGGAGACGGTGTCACTGCTGCGTTTACTAAGTTCGATGGACTTTGTGGCAGCAACCCCAGCAAACTCACGCTCGTGGTGAGTGTGGAAGGTGAACCGTATGTGGCAGTGTTTCATTAGGAATCAAATGAAAATAATAAAACCTGTAGGTACTTAGAGGAAGTCATGTGGTCCCTGTCAAGCCCCAAGATGAGTCTTCATAAAGCAGATGGCATTTCAGTTAGAACTTAAGACAGCGTGAGCAGGTGGGCAAGGGTGCGTGCAGACAGTTGAGCCAGAAGGTGGGACAGTGTTCAGTTAACATTATTCACCCACCGTGAGCCAGGCGCTGGCTGGGGTCCAGGAAAACAGTGCACGAGAGCATGCTCCCTGCATTAGGGCAGAGACAGCCTGAAACAATGCAAGTTGAAATGAGCAGGATTGTCTGAAGCACCAGCGTAGAGGACGAGGTTGGCGAGCTGCCGAATCCAGTTCTGGCTTCTGTAACCACTTGCTCTGTAGTACACGATAAAGCACTTGATTTTTCTCTTGTTTACTTCATGAACATGATTTGTCATCGTTAGATTTTATCAGTTAGCTGCATCTCCTGTCTCCAGCGAGCGCACGGGAAACTGGACTCCAGGCTTCTGGAAGACAGTGGTATGGCCTCTCCTGTCCTATTCCTCCTGCCTGAAACGTCCCTGAGTCCTGCAACCCCCGAGACATGACCTTGCCTCTTGTGTTCCTGGGCCATCCCACCAGGTGTCCATGACAGCCAGCCCTGTGAGCAAGGCGGCTGCTGGGGTCTGACGGTCGTCTGTCTTGCTGCTCGCAGGCGGTGACCGTGCCAGAGTATCTGAGGAGGAGGTTTGGTAGCTGCCGGATCCAGTCCCTCTTCGCCATTCTGTGCTTACTCCTCTATATCTTCCATAAAATCTTGGTGAGTTGTTTACAAGCCGGCCCAAGAAAGAAAACAAACAAAAAGCAAGAGGGTGATGCTGCATTCCTCCTGTGGTTCACTCTGGGCCCTCTCCTGTCTCCGTGAGATTAAAAAGAGCTGAATAACAGCTGACGTAAGCAAACGGCAGGTTGCCTTTGCCTCCCCACTTTAGGGTACAGGCTTCTCTGTAGTCCAACTACGCTGTTCCAGCCCCTGCCTCTCCGACATTGTCTCGGTATCTGCTCTCCTGTGCTCACCGCGCTCCGGGCCCTCCGCTCCGGCCACACTGCCAGCAAGCTTGCTCCTGCTCAAAGGTCTTGGCATTTTCTCTCACTGTGGTGGGGTATTCCCACAGATGTTTCAGATACCACCTTCATGGAGAGGCAGCCCGCGAGTGTGCCCAACTACTTTATTCTGTGTTTATTTTCTCTGTAATTCTTATTACACGTTCTTTGTAATTTCTTTGTTGCCTTGCTTATTATCGTCTCCACTTTGATGTAAGCTTCTTGAGGCCAAGGGCTTTCTCTGGATTAGTCACTGAATTGTCGTCTGGGCTGAGAACATGTTTAGCCATTTGTCACATAAAAACCAGTTTTTGAATAACCAAATGAGCATCATTGATACACTACGTGGAAATTGCCTTTTTATTGGTACATCTTCTTGTAAGATACTTGAAAATTACGCCTGAGTTTTGGAGATCCTTGTGCCATGTGAACTCTGCTAAGTAGCTGCTACATAGTCGATGCTATAAACATTTAGCAAATAAACAGATGCATGTTGTGAGAATCTCTGCCTATTGATTGTACCCCTGCCTTTGTAGACAAGAATAGGAAACCAAGAGATTAGTGAGTTAAATGATATGTTGTTGCTTCAGAATCAATGTCAGCTAAGCCAAGATCAACAAATCCAACCCACAGGCCAACTGCCTGGTGCTCTGCTCCTACAGTGCTTGAGCCAAAAATGATTTCTATAGTTTTAAAAGGCTGTGAAACAGAGACAGTGTGTGGCCTTCAAGGTCTGCTGACTTCACCATCTGGCCCTTTATAAAAACAGCTTTCCAGCCCCTGAGAAGCTGTCCCCTCTGCCTTTTCCCAGTGGCAGAACTTCAGGAACGATCCCCACTCTGAGGCTCCAGGGAGGACAAGGTGAAGCTGTATAGCTGGTTGATTTGGGTTAACCCACGTCCTAAGGTGCTGACTGCAGGAGAATTCATAAGGCATCAATCTGGTGGCTAACAGAACTCGGTTAGGCCTCACCCAGTAGCCACTAATGATGTCTTTTAAGGTTCGTGTCTTTTGGGGATTACTGTTGAATGAGCTGGAAAAGAACGCATAGTGTACTCATTTCGGGTGGAGATCTCCTCTGGTGCTGTGTTCTTGAGGCTGGTTTGGGGGCAGGATTTTTACCTGGCCACCATAGTCTTGCTGACAATCACTGGCATTTATACCATCACGGGTGAGGGTACTTTAACCACACAGGTATTTATATTGGCACAAAAACTTAACTTCTTATAGAGGCGTCCTAGTAGACATTAAGGCTGGGGTCTCTAGCTTTTGGATTTTCCCTGAGCGTGTATGTCACATTGCTGAGCCTGAGAGGTCTGAACTGAAAATAATAGAGATGGGGGGTTAAGTGGTTCCTACACCTAGAAACCACCTCAGACTGGAGAAGGCTGTCCAAAGAGGTATGTCGGGACAGCAGTCATTGTGTTTGGGGTGGGAGAGAGCCTGACACTGCATGCTGTCAAGAAAAAAAAACAAAGGGGCGTGTTTCCTGAGGCTGCCTATGAACTTACCTCCCCTGGAAAACTGCAGACGGAGGCCACCGCTCCCACTGTCTACAAGGAGCTTCCATTTCTGGGCTTGCAGAGCACACTGGGGCTGCCCGTGGGCCCTCTCCCTGCGCTGGAGAGCTGTGGTGAGTGTCATATCCCCAAGGGCAACAGCAGGTAGCTGCCTGCTGCCTCCGTGCTCAGCAGAGCACTCCCAGGCTGCTTGTGAACGCCTCCCTCTGCTGGAGAGCTGCCTGTCAGCAGCTTCAAGAGGAACCATGGCCCATTTCCACCGAAGCCGGTGGTGGGCATCACTGAAAACAGCATCAGTGACCCAGGTGAGAGATCACAAGAGAGGACCTGGCCCCACACCTACCAAAGCTCTTGTGCGCCATCTGAAGCAGTATCAGCGACCCACATGAGCATTCTAACGGAACCAGGCCTCCCCGCATCGAAGCCAGTTGCCGGCATGAGCCATACCAAGTCCCAACATCATTGTATGGGAATGAATAAAACAAGTGCCAAATTCAAGGCAGAGAAGAAAGCCATGCCAAAATCTAAGTCACCAAAGAAAACCCACAAATGTTGGCGCCAAAGAGTGAAAGATGCCAGGAGCTCTCCAGAGAATTCCATTGACACTGAATAGGAAAACCTAACAGATAAAGAACTCAAAATAATAGTGATAAAAAAAACAACAACCCTGAGATCCAGGAGGTACACTACAACCATAAAGGCTATTGGAAGACCTCAGAAAAGTGACAGATCAAAGGGAATATTTTACCAAGGAAATTGAGACCATAAAGGATGTTCTAGCAGAAGATGATAGGAAAAATATACAGTGAATTGAAGATAAATAGGAAAAGCTCCAAAAACAGATTCAATCTTGCAGAGGAATGAATCTCAGAAATTGAAGAAAGGATCACAGACAACCTCACAGAAAAGGGGAGAGAAAATTGCAGAGAGAAAAACCCTACAAGAGACATCGCCATGAGTACAAACGTAGGGATATAAGTACCCGAAAGGAAGCGAGAGGGAGAAACAGACTGTCATAGCGTTCTGAGGCTAGAGACAACCTGCATAGCCTCTGCAAAAACCAGGCCTACGGAGAAACACAGCTGGGAAGAAGACGAAAACTGAAAGAACCAGCACTAATAACCACTCAGAGTAAAAAGAAAGCAAAAACAAATGGGAATTGAAACAATAGACAAAGGAACAAAGGCTCAAGTGACAGCAATAAAGCCCTACATATCCATTATCACCCTGAATGTAAACGGACTGAACTCGGCAGTCAAAAGACAGAGTGGCCAGTTGGATCAAAAGGCAGGAGCCATCAGTATTATGCCTACTCAAAACTCCTGTCAGCTCCAAAGACGAGCTTAAGTTGAAAGTCAAGGGCTACGGAAAAATATATCAAAGCAACAGTGATGAAAGGAAATCAGGAACTACAATACTAATATCACACAAGATAAACTTCCACCTAAAAAGAATATCATGAGACAAGGATGGAATTATTTTTATGGTCAAGGGGTAATCCTTCAGGAAGTAATTAACATATGTACCCAATGTCAGACCACCTAAATATGTAAAAACAAGTACTGGCAGAGCTCAAGGCAGACAGTGACGGTAATGCAATATTAGTAGGGGACTTAAGTACCTCACTTGCATTAACAGACCATCCAGGCAGAAAACTAATAAAGAAATAAAAGCCATAAATAAAACATAAAACAATAAATCATGGATCTAAGAGACATATGCAGAGTGTTCTACTCTGACGAAAAGGAATATGCATTCTTCTCAAGTGTGCATGAAACATTTTCAGGGATAGACTCTATCCTAGGAGACAAAACAAATCTCTATAAAGTTTGCATGATTTAAATTATAGAAGGCATCTTCTCTGACTACAAGGAAGTGAAACTACAAATAAACCAAAAGAACAAAGCTGGAAGAACAAGCAAAATGAAAAATCAGCAGAAGGATTGAAATAATAAAAATTAGAGCAAAAATAAATTAAATTGAAAAGAAAAACACCATCAAAAAAGATCAATGAATCCAAGAGTTGTTTTTTTGAAAAAATAAACAAAATTGATAGACTCCTAACTAGACTCATGAAGAAAAGTAGAGAAAACCCTAATAACAAAAATCAAAATGAAAGAGATGAGATTACAACAGATATTGCAAATCGTAAGGATTATATTATGAGCACCTATATGCCAACAAATTTGTCAGTCCTGAAGAAATGGCCAGATTTCTAGACTCTAAAGCCTCCTAAAACTGAACCAGGAAGACATAACTAACATGAGCAGACCCATCTCAAGAACAGAAATGGAAGCAGTAGTAACCAAAAATCCCCACCTCCTCCCACAAAAAAAGCCAGAAGCGATGACTTCACTACCTAATTTTAACAGAAGAGTGCAGGGAGGAATGGAGGCAGGCAGGCAGGAAGAGAGAGGAAGAAGCAGCGCTGAGTGTTCACACTGCTTGCTCCCCCACAGACTTGGGGCTTGAACCAGGGGCATGTGGCCTGCTCCTTCAGAGGTGACTGTCCTCCAGGGCACACCTCGTTACCTAATTCTACCCGACATTTAAAGAACAACTAATTCCCAACCTCCGTAAACTCTTCCACAAAACCAAAGAGGAGGGAAAATTCCCGATTATAATTTATGAGGCCTGCGTTACCCTGACTTCAACATTAGATAGAGAAGCATCAGAAGAGAAAAGTACAGACTCACATCCTGATGACTCTAGATGCAAAGATCCCTAACAAAGTCTCCACACCAAATGCAACAACAAATTAAATATTATACATCACAATCAAATAGAATTTATTCCAGGGATGCAAGGACAGTTCAGCATACACCAATTGATATAAGACACCAGATCAGTCAAAGAGAAAAAATCATATGATATCAATAGATTTAGAAAAAGAATTTGACAAGATTCAACGCCAATTCATGAGTTAAAGAAAACAAACAAAATAGGACTAGAAGGCAGGTACCACAACATAGTAAAAGTAATGTATAACAGACTGACAGCCAACATCATACTCAACGGTGAACAATTGAAAACCTGTCCCCTAAGATCTGGAATAAGACAAGGCTGCTCATTCTCGCCACTACTGTTCATTACCGTTCTGGAAAGTTAGACCAGAGCAGTAAGGCAAGAAAAGCACATTATAGGAATCCAAATTGCAAAAGAAGAAATAAAGCTACCATTATTTGCAGACGACATGATATTATACCTAGATCAAAATATTCCACCAAAAAATGAGTGCTTAAACCAATAAAATACAACTACGTGGGAGAATATGGAATCAGTGCAGAAAAATCAGTAGCATTCCTATTAGAAACTGAAATACAGGAAAAAGAAATTGAGAAAAATACCATTCACAATACCATCAAAAATGATAGAATACCTGGGGAAAAAGAAAACAGGCTGCAGAAGACCTGTGGAAGACCCTGTGTAGGAAGACTACAAGACTTCAACGAAAGAAACATAAGACACAAAGAGATAGAAAAACATCCCATGCTCATAGATTGGAGGAAATAACATAGTTAAAATGGCCATCCTATTCAAAGCAACATACAGATTCAGTATAATTCCCATCAAAATTCCAGAGTTTTTTTCAAGGAAATTGAACAAATACTGAAGTTTATATGGAACATGGATCTAGACAAAACTTCCCTATCAAAAAGAAAAACAGCGAAGGAATCACACTCGCTGACCTCAAACTATTCTACAGAGTGATTGTCATCAAAACAGTACAGGACTGGAGCAAAAGCAGACACAACAGTGAACTAGAGAGCCCAGAAATAAAACCACACTTGTATGGACAGTTACTCTATGACAGAGGAGCCAAGAGCATATAAGGGAGGAAGGAAAATCTGGTCAATAAATGCTGATGGGAAAACTGGACAGGCATCTGCCACAACATGAAACTATATTACTCATCACTGCCATACACAGAAGTTAATTCCAAATGGATCAAAGACCTGGACATAAGACCCAAGACCATTAAAATATAGAGAGGAAAATATAGGAAAAACACTCATGACATCAACTTCAAAAATCCACATAACTAGATAAAGAACCATGGAATTCTCTGCAACTTGAAACTATTTAAAAAGATGAAACTGTGTCCTTTGTAACAACGTGGATGGAACTGAAGGGGCTCATGCTAAGTGAAATAAGTCAGAAAGAAAAGAGAAGTACGATACCGTTTCACTCATATAAGGAATATAATGGAACGAAACAAGTGAGCAAACAAACACCAACAAAACTCATAGAAAGGGAGACGGTGGTCACCAGGGCCGTGGGCAGGGGAGGGCAGGAAGGAGGGAGCAAGGTGGTAATGAAGGGATGGGGATCCCCGTGGTGGCTGTGGTGTGAAATACTGAGATGTGATTTCAGTATCCTGAGACGAAAAAGCCAATGTAAACAAAAGAAACTTTTTTTTAATTTGAAGAGAAATGGAATGAGGAGGGGACAGCCACTTCAGGGCACATGCTCAGGCCTTCAGTGGGGTCTTGTGTGGACAGTTCTACTCAGGACAGTCTGCGCGGCTTTGAGTGGTGGGGCTTCTGTCACTCATTCCAGCAAGAGTGCGAGTCTGAGGTGCTGATGGGTCCCTGGCACCGCCCAAGTGGAGAGAATCCAGGAGGGGAATGGAGGCTCTCAGTCGCCGTTCCTCCAAGCAGGCAAGTGGGGGTGGCTTTGCTTCCCAGGGGCCCTTTGGTGATGTCTGAAGTTGGTTGTCACAGCTGCAGGGTACTCTTGGCACCTAACAGTTGAAGGCCAGGGATGCCACCAACTGCTACTTCCAGTCTCAGATTCTGTGATGAAAGATGCACTTTTCATGATTAGAGAAATGATGAGATTGTCATTCATCCAACATACTGAAAGTAAAGGGGCGTTGGGATATCAGAGTCTAAGAAAAGAGCGCTACAAAAGATCATGAGGTCATTAAAAAGAGAAGATTTGCTGTCCCAAGACTGAGTGTAATTAATTGTAAGAGCCACTAAGTGACAGGGACCAATGGCAGGAAACAAGCGTAAAGAACAGGAATGCAGCAGAAATACTAAGTAGAGAGCCGACTTTGACTTTTGTCCCTTCTCCTGGCCTGCTAGGTGGTCTTGTAGCGGTGGTTTACACTGATGCTCTGCATGCCGGCATGATAGTCCTGGGCTCCACCCTGTTAATGACCTTTGGTACGTAAGTCTCAAGAGTGCTGGGCACTGCGGGCAGAATCCTCGAACCTGAGAGTTGTCTGGGGCCATTTCTACACCTGCATCTCCCAGAGGAGGAGACTGAGCTCCTCCAAGTGAAGAGCTTATCTCAGATCATGCTGAACGTTGGGGAGGACACTTCTCATTTCAGAAGAAAGAGGAGTGGAAGACGGGGAGTGATGATAACAGGCATGCTCAAACCTCCCTCTGTGCGCCGGCCCACGCTCTCCCCTCTGGTTGGAGTCCGTCTCCACTCAGTCAAATGCATCTCTCAAAGTGTATGGGATTCTCTGATTATTCCACCCACACATCTCTCTTCTCTGGACTCAGATCACTGCCACACAACCCAAGTTTGTGTACATACCCTGACTGTTCATTGGTTGTCACACATAAATAAAGGATACACCCCAGGACAGAAGTCGTAAGAACCAGGACATTGTATTGCTCACGTAATGCACAGTCTGAGACACATGGCAGGTGCTTCTTAAGTAATAAGAATGAAGCTAATGCTGCTATGAACTGATTATCAGGTAGCTTGTTGACACTTCTCTATATTGTCTTACATAATCATCACAATCCCCAGGAGGCCTAACTATTCCTGTTATCCCCAGTTTACAGATGAGAAAACTGAGTCTCAAGTAAGTTGCCTGTAAGACACAACAAGAGTGCAATTCAGAGCTGGGTCGCTAACACGAAAGGCAGACACGTGAACAAGTGCAGTTCCTGTAAGAAGAAGTACATGTCCTGAAAGTGAAAGCTCCCCCTCTAGGTAGGGGGATGATCTTAACGTTAGCAGGTGTTGTGCCCACTTCTCTGTGGGTCAGATACAGATCTCGCCAGTATCTCGAATGAAAAGTTCTGGGCTTAGGTACTGAAAATGTGTAGAAATGATCTGTGAGTACAACTGAGGAGTATGGTTCCATAGAGCATGTTACTAAGCCCATAAAATGAGAACCAAAAAATAAAGACAGAGTCACACTGTCCTCAGTGTCACCATTCAGCAGGTGTTTGTACGCTCAGCAGGAAATTCAGCTTTGTCTTTGTATTGCTGGGACACAAAGTACATGTCAGACTCGTAGAAGAGGGCGTCGAAGCAGGGTAAGGGCTTCAGAGCGTGATGCTGCCGTTCTCTACGCAGGTTTCTGTTGGTACGAGAGGATGTCTTTTCTAAAGCACGTTCAGTCTTGACTTCAGTCACTCCATTCCGCTTTGTATATCACATAATACAGTCAGTCACTGGGCCTTGTTTTGCAACCTCAGTTCTTCAGACATGCGTACTATGCCATTTGGGGTGCTGATCAGTTGTGTGGTGTTTTGAAGCCTTTAAGGAAGTAGGAGGGTACCAGGAGCTAAGGAAGAAGTATTTCAGCACCAAGCCACATCTTACCAGTAAAGGAAATCAGACCACCGAGCCCGAATGCTTCCTCCCTTGCCTGGATTCATTCCACGTAATCCGAAACCCCGTCACTGGGGACATCCCCTGGCCTGGCCTCATCTTTGGCGCCTCCACGCTGTCCTTGTATAAGTGGTGCAGCGACCAGGTAAGCGGACGCGGGCTGGAGGGCCTGCTCTCGAGACAGGGTCCTCCTGTCGCCAGGTTGGCCGCTTTCCGCAATCCCCTGGGCCCGTCTGCACCGGGCCGTGGTCAGGGTTCCCTTCCGTTTTTAGTCAACTCTAAACCACTATCGATTCCAAGTCGCACGCCCATTCCTCAAGAGGTTTTCATAAAAGAAAAGTAAGATGTATTTACAAAGCCACCTTCAAATGGAAGCCGCACCCAATTCTCAAGGAGAGTAAAATGGAAAAAAAAAAAAAAAACTGAAAAGAGAAGAAAGTGCTGCTTAGACTCGAATAAATAACTATAGGGAATTCGTTTCAGATAAATATCTCCCACAGTCCTATCTAGAACACATCAACTATTTCTTTTCTTTGTCATCGTCGTCTTTGCTATCAGAATCTAAAAGGCACAATTTTTTGGCCATGTAAATAAGTCAGTTTCCCCCAGTTATCTCCAAATTAAATGCAACCAATCAGAATATCAGTAAGGATAAAAAACTAATTCCAGAAATGATACGGCTGTCTTATCCGTAATCGAGAACTAAATGTGAGATATTCACATGATGAGGACGTGACATAAATGATGAAAGACGAAGCGTAGCTACAGACAGCAACACGCTGGCTCCTCAAAGCCTAACGCCAAGCAGAAGACTAGAAGACCGGGCACTACCCATTTCGTTTGCTTCCCACTTAACACTGAGCGCTACCAAGCAGCCAAAAACGTGTAAAGAAAAGCAGGGAAGAAACAAAAGTGGACGTTTCTGGAGCAAGGGGAGGCTCACGGAGCAGCATTGTTCACGGTCGCAAAGGTAAACCAGCCCGAAGGGCGTGAGCATGTGCAGTGTGTCGGTGCATGGAGCAGTCTCCAGCCATGAAAAGAAAGAGCGAGCAGACGCACACGCCGCAACGTGGCGACTCTCAGAAGGCTGTGCACAGCGGAGGTCAGACCCAGGAGGCTCCTGAAAAACCCTGAGCAGGCGAGTCCCTCAGGGCAGGACCTGCTAGTGCTGGTCGGGGCCGGGCCAGAGGAATGGGCCTGGCAGCTTGGAGGAGGTGGTGCTCCTCTGGGTGATGCGGTTTTGAAACCAGAGAGAGTTGCTGGTTGCACAGCACTGCGGATGCACTAAATGCTATTGAATCGTTCACTTTAAAATGACTTTTTTAAAAGGAGGGGGCAGGCAGGAATGAAGGGGAATGGGCAGGCAGGCAGGAAGAGAGAGGAGGAAGAAGTACTTTCTCTAGTTGTCCTTCTTGGTTGTTCCTCCGGCCCGGGTCTTGAATCGGGGACCCTGGGATGTGTGTGGACTGCACCCGGTGTACCAGACCACTAGGTCACCAGAGCACGCCGAAAATAATTTTATGGTATGTGAACTTCACCTCAAGTTTTCCAAAAAACAAGAAAGAAATCACATCACAGCCTTGCGGGACACCTGCTATGCAGTGCGCTCAGTAACCACCACCTCTGCTAGTTTAATGCACTCGTGTGTGTCTCCCAACAACAGTGTTCCAGCGTTTTGTGGAAGATCATGCCACAGACAGCTAAAAATAGAGAGCAAAGAGCGAGAAGTCCCCTGACGAGACGTGTAGACAGCCACACAGCAGTAGTCACGGGAACAGCTGGAAATGTCTCAGAGTAGGAGCACAGACAAATGGACTGGAATAAAGAACTCGGAGACAGACTCTTGCGCTTATGGGAATTTAACAGATATTCACGGAGACACAGCGGATCTGTGAGTGAGATAACACTGAGGTCGCTGGAGAGCTCAGCTTACTAAGGAGACTTCACCTGCAGCCACCACGTACAGGGACGGACGACTTCCGATGACGCCGACGCTGTGAAGTCAAGTAAGGTCACGGGAGTTGCGAGACCGTTTCTGTGATGGGCAAGCAAGTCGGGATCCCGTCAGTTTCATCAGTTACAGGCAAGGACTTGGTAACAATACAGGACAGATTCTGGATGAGATCGTTAGGACTGGTGATGTAGACGAGAGACTAATAGCAAATCCACAAGCAAAAGCAACTCCAGTTGAAATGTGGGCAACAGACAGTGACGGACGATTTTAGAAAGAGAACGTGGCACGAACAGGAAGGCTGGCTGCACGAGCCAGAGGAAAAAGGAGGTGCAGCCCGACCAGCACGGGCAGCGGCGCGGCCTGGCTGCCCCGGGCAGGGAGCACGTGGTGTTGAGGAGCCGGTACCCCTACTGGGTAGTATAGACTGGCCCTAGCTGCTCCGAAGCGTAAGCTGGCCGCGTCTGTCACAGCAGAGGCACTGTACCCTCGGAGCCAGCAGCCGTAGTCCTGAGTCCACCTCGGAACGCCTCACGCCCCTCCCTGCTGGGTTCCCTATGTGGGACCTGCTGCAGGGCTGGCCGTGCCGGTCACTGCAAGGTGGGCGCAGACCACACGCAGCGCCTGGAAGCAGGGCCCTCGACAAGCACACATCACCGGCAGTTCTGCAGTGTCCGAGGGCGGAGCGTGAAAAGGTCTAGAGCACAATCCATGGCTTCTCTGTAAAAGAGCGGCAATTTTTTTTTGATCACATTCTTTCTCTTCTGTGTATTATGCATGTACTCGGCTACTTTTCCTAGGTGGTAAGAAAATGTTTGTTTTTCTTATGACTTCTTCTCTAATCAACTGAGTTGCCCCTGCAGCCCCGCTTCCGACAGCAGGAGGCCAGGTTACGGGCCAGCAGCCCGCACGGGTCTCCCAGGGAGGGGCTGAAAGAGCAGGCAGGGCAGTGCCGTACGAACGTCTCCAGGGACAAAAGCGACAGAAGACAGCTAAGCGGATACAGACACAGGCGGCGCCCTGACCAGCATTTGCCCAGCTCGACCTTGAGAGGCTGGCTTTCTGGTAGGGACAGCAGGAGATGTGTATGGAGCGACCCCTCCACATCGAGCTTGGGCTCTTGAGAGCCACCGCGAGAAATAAACCAGCAGGAGGAACAGACCTCGGAGAACTCACGATGGCGGCCTCCCCCTCCCTTCCTGCACATGTTGGCTTTTAATTGACATGGGGTCGTGGAAACCCCGCGGGAAGAAGTGAGCATAAACACACCCCAGGTGACGTGCACGCCGACCCGCGGGAAGGGCAGGTTCTCTCTGGAGGCACTGAGGTCCACCAGGGCCCACAAGTCATGCGTGTGCAACCGAGCACCCAACCCAGAGCTGGAAACACGGAGCAGCGTGGGCCACAAGCAGCAGAACGGAGACCCCAGCTTCCGAAAGCGAAGTCCATACAAATACCCCGTTTAAAGATGTGAAACTGAAAACAATTCTGTCAAAAAGATCCGTTCGCTTCTAGAAGTGAGAGTATACATATCGCGATGTAAAGCTCAGTCACTGTTAAAACAGAAGGTGCCACACAGCCGGGGGAAGAAAGTGACGAACCTGGCAGATCGACCGAGGACCCTGTCCAGAAAGCACAGAGGTGGGAACCGGGAGAGAAAGGAAAGCGACGTGGCTGACAGAATGAGGACTGCAGAAGCGCCTCAGAGTCCCGCGAGGAGCGACGTTCCATGAGAACTGAGAATTCTGTTGGTTGAGACACAGGACTGTACATTTTGGAATCACTGTGCGCCTCGAGCAGAAGCATTTTCAAACGTCACACGTCATAATGAAAGTTCAGAACATCAGAGACAGGAGATTTCAACAGCCACCTGAGAGAAGGAATATTTGCAACAAGACGGTCACGACAGCAGACTTTCCAGCAGCCAGGACGTGACGCGGGCCAGAGGACTGAAGCTCCCAGGTCACTGAGGAAATGTCGCTTTCGGTTACACGCCCAGCTAAAGCATTACTCACACCCCAGGGCAAAATGAAGAGAGAGCCTTCCCTACGGAGCAACGGATGGGATACAGGGAGGAAAAGTGCCAGGAGGCAGGTAGGCACAGTTAGTAAGACATCGGTAGTAGGAGATCTAAAGCACTGACTGAAAAATAGTAATTGTGAACACAGAAGTAAAAAACATTCAGTCACTAAACTAAAATGAACCAAAGCTCGCAGTGAGATCTCTGATCTTTAAGTTTTCAGAAGGGGAGGATTGATCTATTTTAGACTGGAAATTGTATCCGTGCTCAGTTGCTAAGGCTAATTATGAAGAGTGTAGACGTAGAACATAAAACTTACTAACTAGTAAAAAAATGATTTAATTAATTAAAAGGCGGCAATTAAGTGGACAGAGGAAACGTGTTGGCTCTTGATCTCCCATTTTCGAGCGGGTCCTTCCCTGTGTCCGTGACACGTGACAGTGTGCAGGAGTGTCCAGGCCCCACGCGTGGACTGCTGGCCTCCGAGCACCCTTCCTTCAGGAGAGCTGGCCGCGCTCTAGCCCGCTGGCCCCCCAGACAGTCTCTCTCGTGCAGGACTAGACACGACAGGAGCCGCCACCTGACCCACCTGCACGGGGGCGGGCAGCTGCCAGCAGGCCCCAGAAAGTTAGCACGTTACCCGCGGCTGGTCACGGGCGTCTCCCTCCTGTTTGTGCACTTGGAACAAAAAGGAAAGTTCAAGAAGAAAATGAAAATCCAGCCTCTTGGCCTGCCCACCCAGGATTGACCCGTCGCCCTGTGGGTTTACTCCCGGGGCTTTTTCTGGGTGTGCTGTTCTTTCCGATGCCTGTAGTGAAATCATGTGCAGAGTGGTTTTTGTGTCAGTTAAGTGTTCTTCAGGAACGGTCCTTTGGTGCACATGAAACTCTGCAGTTTCACACGCGGACCCGGTCCTTACGTTCCTTCTGACATGCTTCTCCGCGTGTCAGCGACACCACTCTGTTCCGCACGGGAGCACACTGCCTCCCGCAGCAGGGACCCTCTGGGATGGGCCGGGGAGCCTCCTCAGATGCAGGGAGTCTAAAGGGCTGCAGTACCTCCCAGACCCTGGCAGACACCTGTGTTGCAGGGCCACCTTGGTCTTCCCTGCAGGGACTGTCTGTGACCTCTGGGAGTGAGTCTCAGCTGCAGATGTGGATGCAGTGCCAGCCACCAGGCCAAGGGCAGGCACAGCACCCCTTCTGCTCTAGCGGCTGTATGCATGGAGCAAAATATGGCCATCGGTCATGTGTCTCCTCTGACCTTGGATGCCTGGGGAGGCCTGATGACAGGCAGACCCCTTAGCAGAAGTCCACCAGAGGAGACAGTCCATTCTGCCACTGCCACAGGTCACCACTGTCCTCCATCAAGGCAACCCCAGCTTCTGCCCTCTGAAGGTTATCACCAGTCTCACCACCGTGTCTCCTTGGCAGATTTTTGTGCAGCGCTGCCTGGCAGGGAAGAACACGTCTCATGTGAAAGGCGGCTGCCTGCTGTTTGGGTACCCGAAGCTGCTGCCCATGTTCCTCATGGTGATGCCGGGAATGATCAGCCGCATCCTGTACCCAGGTAAAGTCCTGGTCCTGATGTTCTCGATGGGACGGCTTCTCCCTTAGAGCCCGAGAGGACTGGGGGTTCCCAGGTGGAAGTGTGCCAGTGGAGAGACCACAGACGTAGAGACGAGAGGAGTCCAACGTTGGAAGCTGCAGCAGAGAAGATGAGGCTCTCTGCAGCCGGGCTCCCTGGTGCCCCGATACCAGCCAGGCTCCCAAGTGCCGGATGCAGTGCTGGGGACGCAGCCGATGACGCTGTCACTACACACACGTTCCGGAGGCAGGGGTTTTCGCATCACTGTTGGAGCGGGAGCTCAGTGCAGACCTCAAAGCCGCCCGGTTCTTCTTCCCGCTCCATGCTGTTCACACGAGTCATCATATCTAGCGAGTCATCAGAACTCGCCGTGTCGCCATTCCAGTCCGGCCTTTTTGACGAGCTGTGCAGCCTCTGCTCTCGGGCACCAGACTGCTTTAGTTCTCAGACCTCGTGGGCTCTCAAGTGCAGCCACGGGGAGCCCGGCGCCTTCCACCGGCGTTTCTGGGGCTCCTCGCCAAGGCCAACATGGGCGAAGCATGTTTCCTACAAGTTGCAGGCAGGAGGCAGCACTAACTGATCCGGCTCCCGGCGGCCCAGCGGCCCGGGCGTCGCTCTCTTCATCCTAACTCTTTCTGTCTGAACAGAGGGGAACGCTCCGCTAGGACACCCCCGACTCGGTCTGCAGCTGTCAAGCGGCGTTCTCCTCGGGTTAGAGACAGGCCCCTGTGTTCTCTAGGACCCCGGGACCCGGGGTGGCTGGATGGCTCTTGGGCCCCCCTAAACCAAGCCACCTGAAACAGGACCTGTTCCCCGGAGCAGGGGAGGGGAGCCAATGGCGAGAGCATGTTCTCTGCTCTGTGACACGCTCGTGGCACTTGCTAACGGCTTCTAGGTTGAATAGCCGTCCCAGCAAAGTGGCTTGCATGCCCATTACCCTGCATCGTCCCCCTCCTAATCTGATTGATTTGTTGTTGCCGGCTTCTCAGCGACCGTGCATCCCTTCCTTCGGCTCTGGAAGAGTGTGCCCATTTACGGGCGTGTGTCTGAAGTTCCTTCCCAGGACCCTGACACACCACCCACAGGGTGAAGGGCGTGTAAGGTGCTCACACACTAGTGCACGGATGAATGCGGCGAGTCCTCGACCTGTCGGGTGTTCAGTGGCATTTCACCATGACTTGATGAGAGGACAGTCGCGGCCAGCACTGAACAAAACACCACCATCTGAGAATCTGCTTTCCTTACTTGTCTGTTCGCTTCCCGACACCTCGCTGGGTCACTGCAAGAGTTGTCAAGGTCACAGGACTTGCTTCGGGTCAAACCTTGAAGGGACAGAAGTGTGGGTTCATCCTGACTCCTCAGGGCCCAGCTCCCACCTGTGCTCCCACCAGCGTCTAAAGTGGGTGTGGAGTCAGGAATTGGAGGAAGCCCTGTAGGTCTGGAATCTTCCACATACGGGCTGTAATTTGCTCCCCTGTCCCTGAGCTTGTAATTCAGGGCTCTGAAGCCAACACGTTGGCGTGACCGTGTCTCTGCAGATAAAGTGGCGTGTGCTGCGCCTTCGGAATGTGAGAAGCACTGCGGCTCCAGAGCTGGCTGCAGCTACACTGCCCTCCCAGTGCTGGCGACAGAGCTGCTGCCCACTGGTGAAACCTGGGTCCCCCCCGAATTCCCCAAAGCCTCCTGGCGGTGCCCGCACTGTCCGAGCCCTCGGGCTGCCGGCGCTGTTAGCCAGGGCCTGCAGGGGCTCGCCCTCCAGGCGGCGGGTCTGCAGGTGGCACGGGCTGCGGGGCAGGGCAGCGGGGAGCTGAGCCCTCGCTCTTCACCCCGCATGGTGCGCAGAAGCACGCCCTGCGACCCCGGCTCTGTGCTGCCGGGTCCCTCGTTTACCTGCGCCTTTGCCCGTTGGCTCCTCAGAGACCCCCTCACTGTGCCGGCGCGGTTCCAACTCACGAGAACACAGACAGCAGGATCCGGTCCTGCTCTCGGGGCTCATGCCCAGTGGGACAGGCAGGGGATGGCCATTCTCCAGGCTGGGAATGGCCCTGGAGATGGCCGGGAGCCTGCGCGCGCCGCTGCCTGCCTGTCGACCCACGGGGCCAGGTGAAGATGCCACATGGAAGAAAACTGGAGCTCTCCCGGAGATCGCCTGGTTGGAAACGCTGAGACGTTTCCGTAGGTCTGAGATGAACTGTGACTCGGGACACACGCCGCCCCACAGCTTAGGAGGGACGTTGTGCAGATGCCCTAGCAGAGTCAGCTCAGGCACCCAGGCTGGCGCGTGGGAACGGCTGCAGGGCACTGAGGGTCCGGGGCGCGGGTCTCCCGGCCCAGCGCCACTCGGCTGCGTGGCTCCAGCTCAGGCTTCCCTCACCGTCCGCCCCCAGTGACGCGGAGGAGACTGCTGCGGGCACCACGGCCTTTTCGGGTCACGTTGCTGTCTACGGCTTGCACTTGAGTGCTCTCTTCTGGACATGTGTAACCATTCTATTTGGTGTGTCTTAACCTCGGCAACCCCCGTGTGCGAGTTACTCTCGCTCATTTTACCGGCGAGGACCATGAGTACCAGAAAGGCCTTGCCTGCCGCGTTCCAGACCTTCTCGGAGCATCCGCTGCTCCTCCGGCAAAGTGCCTCTGCCGGGGCTGCAGGGAGCACTGTGCCGGCGAACGCCCGAGAGGTCCCAACACGAGGTGACCACTCACGAGACACTGGCTGCCATTATTGGATGAAGACACACAGGACAGTCTCACCACAAAGCAAGGCGATGTGACGCGTAATGTATCGTAGACAGAAGCCACTCCAAACTACACGTGGGCGCGTTGTAGAGGAATGTCAGGTGTAGGGAGTTCTGCACGAGGTCCAGGGCACCTCTTGGCCTGGCCAGACAGCCAGGGTCCAGGACTGCCCCTTCTCTTCCAGGTATACGAGGCTTGATGCTGTCCACACTGTGGGCCTCCCTCCTGTCCTCCCTGACTTCTGTCTTCAGCTGTGCCAGCACCCTGTTCACAATGGACAGCTATACCCACATCCGCCCCACGGCCACCGAGAAGGAGCTCATGGTGACGGGAAGGTGAAGGGTCCTTGTGGTCACACTAACGTACTCCTGTCAGTGGACTGGTGCCCGTGACACGTTATGATGTGACAGTGTGGGCTGCGACCCTGGGTGGAGAATTACCCTGTTCTCTCTGGTATTGTGGGCGTTTGGGTTGGGTTTTCCCTTCAGTTTTGCAGTGAAGATACATTGACTGCTTTTAAAATCATGAAGATTGTTTCCATTTGGGAAAAAACGAAACAGTGATCACAGTGTTAAAACTGAGCATTGTTTGAGGTAGGACCCAAATAGTCTTGTGAAGATGTTCGCATCACATGTTGTCCTCACAGCAGCTGTTCCAGTTCAGTTTGACTTGTGTTCTTGGTTTGCAAAGACATGTCAGGTGACACAAGGAGAACTGTCCACCTGAGGTTGCACAGTCACGTGGAGACTGGTTTCGGGCCAGGCCGGTCACCAGGAAGCTCCATGGCACCGTGCCAGGCATGGGGGCAGCGGGCAGTGCACGGTGCAGTCCCTTCTGGCCTCTGCGAGGTTTCCAGGGACCCTGCAGCCACTTCCGCTCTCGCACTGTGCTGGCCTCCGTGCGTCTGAACTGCTTCCTCTGTCTCGTCAGGGTGTCGGTGCCCGTCCGTTCGTCCGTCCAACCCTGCATCTGACTTTGCCTTTACACTTGGATTGGCAAGCCAGAGCTTAAAGGCGCTTTTCAGAAAGTTTAAAAGAAGATGCCAGTTTTATTTAAATTGCGATAGAACATGGTGGGGGACTTAAATTCACATTAGGAAGCTTAAGATATTGATGCCAAAGTCTAGCACAGAAAAAGTAAAACTAAACTAAAGACTAATCTCAATTTTATATACCAATGCAAAAGCTGCAAATACAAATCTAGCAATATTATAAAAGAATATTTAATTATCAATGGAGATATTTTTCCAGAAATCAAGGATAGTTCTGCATTAGGAAATGTAGTAATATAATTTACTGTATTATTGGATCAAATATAAAAAGCATTTACATAAAGCTTTCAGGTAATGAAAAACTATTTGGTAAAATGGATTCCCTTAAACGTAAAATAATATATCTATATCATACTAAAAGCCTATGTCTTGCTTAATTAAGAAACTAGAAAGAAAAAGGCAAAAAGTTCCCCTCTGCCACTATAATTACACTAATACATGTAAAAATATATAACATATGTAAAGCTTATCATACACAGAATGGTGGATGCATAGGTGAAGTTAGCAAAGACTAAGATAACCACGATTAATATAGAAAATCGTGGGAAAGGTATAAAAATAGATGAAAAGGTAGAGAATGTCACCGGATTATAGAAATAAAAATATTTTTCTGGAATCGAAAAATAAATATCTGAAGTTAAGATCGGTGGCGACAACAGAAGACAAAGTGGACAGGAAGTGGACCGTGGGCAGCGTCTAAGCCAACAGACACAGAAAAAAAAGGGAGATGGACATGGAAACTATCAGAAAAATAGCATCTACATAATTAGTATCACAAAAGGAGAGAAGCAAATTGGGTAAAAGTAATTTTGAGAGGATAATGGCCAAGAACTTGCCCAATATCTGAGCAACTATCCAGAGATCCAAGGAGCGCAACAAGTTGCCAGCATGCTAAGTAAAAAGGAAATCCTACCAAGATATTGAGATGGAATAAAACTGAAGACAAACAGAAAATAACTAGGGCATCCAGACGAAACTAAATCACATTGGCTTCATAAGAACAACGCAGAGACAGAGCGACAACTTTTCAACAGAAATGTAAAATCCAAAAGACAACGGTCTGACATCTGTAAGTGCCAGAGCTAAAAACACTACCAACCTAAAATTTAATGCCCATCAAAATAGTCCCCAAAATGAAGGTGACAAATATGAGTTTAAAAGAATTATTGCATTAGACTTTTTTACTCTAAAAACTATCAAAGAAAATTCTACAAACCAAAGTAAATAGCCCAGATAGAAGGCTTGAACTTCAAAGAAAAACGAGGAGCATCAGGAAGGGTAAATGTGTGAGCAATACTAATGAAATATTGACTGTTATCAACGTTAATATGGGATTTATAATGTATCAGAGCAAAATATATAACCGCAGTGGGATTACAAGAGGCTAAGTGGAACTTAAATACTTTCACTTTCTGCAATTATTTAAGTGGCGGCAAAAATAAAACTTGTACCAAGACCTGATGTGTCAGGGTCGCGCTTGATCTCTAAGCAGTAAAAGTTCAGGGATGTTTAATAAGTAAATGGAAGAAGCGTATGGATAATTATAAAATATCTAACTATGCCGAAAGAAGTATTAAAAAGGTATGAAGTATTAAAGAGCTTAAATAGAAATAAGAGAATGGCACATATAAACCCAAATATATTAGTAATTTCATGAAATGTAAGTGGACTAAATGCCTAAGTAAAAAGGTTGAGATTATCAGAATTAAAGAAAAACAGTTGGTTTTTAAACTGTTGCTTAGAAGCAATACTTTTTCCCAATTTTTAAAAATATAATTCCTGAATACTCCTCCTGTGTGTGTGTGTGTATATGCCGTTGTGTGTTTGTATGTCTGCGCTTCTATGTGCTGCTTTGCGTACGTGTGTATGTGTCTAGAGTGTGTTTCCTATGTTGTCTTCCCAGAATTTTATGGTTTACGGTCTGCTGTCTGAAAGCAACCATTTTTTTACAACGTTTGAAGAGAATTAGGAAGGAAGGCAGGAATAGAATCAGGCAGAAAGGAGGAAGAAGCGTTTTTTATGTTCTTGCTCATCTCGGTCTTCCTGCCCCGCCTCCTCCCCCTGCGGTGAGCCGGGTCCGCGCCTCAGCCGCTGTCTCAACCACCTGAGCGGCCAGCGTGCAGCACACTTATATTTTTAATACCTAGTTATTTTTAAATTAGTAAATTAGAGGCTTTTTTACCTTTTGAGTCTTTATCTGATAAAGGGGGCAACTGGTGCACATCTTTTCTTTCATAGGGGCTTTTAATTCACATATTCTGATTATAATATACTCACCTGCATGTCTATCATGTCTGCACACGCGTTTACATCTGTAGCGGCATGCATCATGTTTCAAGTTCATGTGTGAACACCTTTTCTGCTGAAATTGGACTCCGCACGCGTGCACCCTACTATCACGGTCATTCAGCGTGCACTGCGGGTGGTATTCGGTGCGAAAAGGTATGAAAAGGAGGCGATGGCATAAGAATAGAAATGGAAGACATAAAATTATCAGAAAGGTTTTATAGACAAACTGTTACAGGTTAAAACTGAATTTTAAAACCCTGATACAAGGCCAAAATGCTAGCATTAAACATTCTACAGCATTACACATTTTACACATTACCATTCATAGTAGCATTAAACCGTGTCATAGACCTGGGAATAAGTTTCACCAAAGATGTGAGAAAAGTACAGAGCATCGCTGAAAGAGATGAATAAGGTCTAAGTATACACAGGAATGCAAATGAATTGAGAGATTCAAAACTGTCTGTTTTCCTCAGATTACTCTACATATTCTGAGGAATCCTGGTCAAAGTTGCAGCGACTTTTTTGTGTGCAGAAAAATTGGCAAAGCATCAACCACCCCAGAAGTTCTTACTAAGGACTGTTTTTATAGCTTCTAGTTTGGAGCGTGACTTCGGGGATGAGAACGCGCTCTCACGGACTGCCCCCCGCTGCGCCATAAGAAGGCGTCAGGTGAGCTGCGTCTCCGTCACTGAGGTCGTCACTGCGTGTTCTACACGCAGAGCCATGGCCACTCACATCATGCGCAGGGTACAGGATGCTGAGTGACCACTGTGAAACCATGTGACGGGTACATACGTACTGGAAAATAAATCAGAGAACCACAATTTAGCTTATACTTTTGTAAGCATTGTTTTGTGGGTAGCTTTTCAGTTTTCCCAAAGGCTGATTGAGGTCCACATTTTGAATACATCATTGTCAAAAAATTTTGAGGAGTAGGCTGACATAACCTAACCCCAAAACCGTTATGCAGTTGTACTAAAGAAAAGACCTCTTAATATAATTACTGAAATTTTAAAAATTTGACAGACGAGTTGCAGAATTAACGCAGACATGTAAAGAGCAAAGTCTATCCAAGGCAATTTTTAAAAAATGAGCAAATGATTTATGCTAACAAACCCCAGTGTCTGCCATGATGTTATTATACTAATTCAACGGTGACTTTGGTGCAAGTATAGACAAATCAGTGGGATAAATGATGATTGCAGAAAAAGACCCAAAGGTATAAAGTCACTTGCTTCGTGGCAAAGATTATTACACAACTCTGACTGCCGCACAGCGCTGTGGGTAAGGAGGTGCGGGAGGAGAATTTAAATAAACGTGCTGGGCTATGTGGCTGTTCATGGAAAAGGAATATTGATCATTCAAAATTCCATGACAGTTTTTACAGATACAGAACAAACAGTGCTAAAATGTGTATGGAACCCCGAAAAACCCCAAATAGTAAAAGCAATCCTAAGGGAGGAAAAAACAAAAAATGGAAGTTTCACACTGCCTGATTTGAAACTACACTACAAAGCTATAGTAATCAAAAGGGCATAATACTGAAATAAAAACAGACACAGAGACCAATGGAACAGAGTTGAGAGTCCAGAAATAAACTCACGCATAGACGAGTAGCTTATTTATGACAAAGAAGCCAACAACATACAATGGAGAAAGTCTCTTCAGTGCAGTGTCGAGGACACTGGACAGCCATGTGCAGAGAAAGAAAGTAGCTCACTGTCTCACACCACACACAAAAATGAATCCACATGCATTAAAGACTGATGTAAGACCTGACACCATGAAATACAGAAGAGAAAACAGGTGATAAGTTTATTGACAAAGACCTTGGAAAAGTTGGGGATTTAATACTAAAAGCTAGGAAAAGAAAGCAAAGAAACACAACTATCAAACTCAAAAGCCTCTGGGCCTCAAAAGAAGGCATAATAAAAATTAAAAGGGAACTTACTGAATGGAGAAGATTCTCACAGGACACATCCAACAAGGGACTAATAATATCCACATCATATAAAGAACTGATACAACTTAACAAAATAACCACCTGGTTTATAAATTGGACAGAGGATCTGAACAGACTCTTCAAAGAAGACATATAGATGTCCAACAGGCACATGAAAAGAGGTTCATATTATTATCAGGGAAATGCAAATCCAAACCACACTGAGTTCTCATCTTACATCTTTGAAGATGTTTTCTGACAAAGAGACAAGAAGCTGTTGGCAAGGATGGAAAATGGAGACCCCTTTTGCACTGCTGGTGGAGATGAAAGCTGGCACCGCCACTGTGGAAAATCGTATGATTTTCCTCAAAACATTCAGTGGAAGTACCATACGCTTCAGCTCTTCATTTCTGAGTGTTTACCTGAAAAATATGAAAACGCAAGTTTGAAGAGATATATGCGCCCGCGTGCATTGCAGCATGTTCTTCACTAGCTGAGATATGTTAACAACCTGCCCAGCAATAGATGAACTGAGAAGGAAGCTGTAGTACATAAATACAGTGGGATGCTAATAAGCTGTAAGAAAAATGAAATTTTGCATTTGTGACAACATGGCTGGACCTAAAGCACAATTTGCTAAGCGAACTAATTCAGATGAAAGAAGACGAATGCTGTGACTCCACTAATAGGTGGAATTAAACAGAACAACTGGAAAAACAAACAAAAGCAAATCCTCAGATCGTTGTATGAAAGGGTGGCCGCGGCGGGCGGGGGGCAGGTAAATCGGGCAAAGGGAACACTTGTATGGTGGTGGTGGCAGTCGTGGTGTGGTATATACAGATGTTGATTTATGTGCTGCACACCTGAAACTAATGCTTTAAACCCACGTTATATCAAAAAGTTAAGTTACTAGTCATGAGAGAAGAATATTGACCCTTAACTCACACCACATACACAAATCTATTTCAGATGGACTGTGTATCTGAAAGTGAAAGGTAAAACAGTAAAGTCTTTATAAGGAAACATAGGACACCGTTCTCCTAACCTTGGAATATACAAATATTCCTTAAAAATTACATGAAGAACACTAACCACAAAGGGGAAAATGCTACATTAAGACGAAGAATGTCTGTTCAGGTGCCCTGGTAACTCAGGTATTAAACCCATGCCTGGGGCACAGTCCACATATACCCCAGGTTCACACCCCAGGGCCAGGAAGAACAACTAAAGTGAACAAACACGTAAGTGAATCTTTCTTCCCCCTCTCTCTTCTGTCTTCTGCCTGCCTGCCTGCCTGCCTGCCTACCTTCCTCCCTAAAAGACATCCGTTAATGTCAGTGCACTTAGCATCTCGTTTGTGAGATTCCTGTTGCATGTCCCCTTTGTTAGTTCCTGTTTCTCGGTTCGTTTCATTATTCTAGTGTGTGAATTCACTACAGCTGCTTTAGCCGTTCTCCTTTTGAAGGACGTGGTGGTTTCCAACTAGATTATTTATGAGCAAAACTGTTATAAACTTCGTGTACATGACCTTTTACAAGGACCTAAACTTCACTTTTCTGGGATAAACATCTAGGACTGTGCTTGCGGACCAAGGGTAGGTACTTATGTGCTGACCTTTTAAGAGACCGACAAATTGTTACTTGCCAGTTTGTATTTCCACCGACAGCGTGTGCCACTTCTGCTCTGACTAACATCAACCATATGTGTGTATGTGTGTGTATGCATGTGTGCATATGGACACGTGTACACATAAACACACATACACACATTTCTATCAACATCTGTATATACTTCATTCTCATCACCACCAAGTCTCATTCCCATCCGCCACTGAACGTTGGTCCCTCTTTCCCAGTTTACCTGCTCCCAGTAGATGAAGACGTAGCTATGGATTAGACATAGATTTGGACCCTTTTATTCCATTCATCCATTTGTCTGGCACCATGTCCACAATAAACCATCCTGATTACTGTCCCTGTGTAATACCGTCCCTGTGAACTGGGTAGTATGAGTCTTCCCATTCTTCAAAAATGTGTTGAGTAGTATAGCTCCTTTGCTTTTTCATACAGGCTTTAGAATCAGTGAGTCAACTGTTTACTTTGTTTTGGAGTTTTGATCGGGCTTATGCAGAATCTATCATCGCTGCACACTTCATATGGAATCTTCTAATTCATAACCATGTCACATTTCCCTTGATTTCATCTCTCAGTTTTTGAGTTTTCAGTGCAGAGATTTTGCACAGCTTAAGTTTATTTCTAAGCATTCTGTTTTTGATGGGATTGTTTTTACGATCAAGTTTCAGTAGTTTACTGCTGGTATAAATCAGAAATACAATTAATTTTCTAATGGACGTTGTATCCCGTGAGTCATTAAGTCCGCCTGTTGGTTCTAGTAGCAGTCCTGGAGAGCCCCTTAGATTTTCCACGTGCAGGCATCCCCTCATGACTAAAGACGAGCGTCTTCCTCCCCAGTGTTTCCTGCTTTGCTGCGCTGGTGAGGACCTTGATACAGCGCTCGGTGCAAGTGGGGAAAGTGGACCCTCGCGTGATTCCCGACCTCAGAGGAGTGTTCAGTCTTTAACCACTACCTATGCTTAGCTATAGGGATTTTTTAAAATGATTTTATTGTGTTTCTTTCCCAGCCCCAGGTCTGAAGCCCCGGCCCTGGGGTTCACACATGCCCTGCACCTCCCCTGCGGAGCCACCGGGGCGCCGGACGTGGACGTTCCATAGCTGCTCCTTAGAAAGGGGATTCCAGACATCCAGACATCCAGACGGGCGCCTGCAGGGAGGCAGACTGCCGGCCGCACGAGCCGGCGCCTTGGGGTGCTGGGTCACGAGACCCAGGGCCTCGGCCACACGCATCCCCACTGGGCCGGTGGGTATTGGCCGCGCTGCCCAGTGTACGGCAGGCTGGCCAGGCACCACGGGGACCAGGCTCTCTGCACGCACTGAAACCACCACAGTCCCCCCTTTCTGTTAAGGCGTGGAGCCAGGTTACTGGTTGTTTTTTTGTTTCTTGTTTTTTGAGGTGCAGGCAGGAATGAAGGTGAGTCGGCAGACAGGAAGAGAGGGAGAGAGAAGAGGAGGAAGAGCTGCATTTACTTATTAAGACCTGAGTCTTGAACGCAGACCTTGGGGTGCATGTGGGACTGCTCCCAGCGGGTACTAGACCGCTAGGCCACCAGGGCGCAGCCAGGTCACCGGTTTGTCAGTGTTCAGCCAGCCACGGCGCCCTGTCCTGGCGACCTGAGACTCACCTGTTTGGTCATGTTGTAGGATTCTCATATGTTCCTTGGTTTGATTTTTTTAATATTTTCTTAAAGATTTTTCCACTTACCCACATGAGAGCTGTTTATCTTATATAATATCTTTGAGAGAATTTGGTTTGAGGGTTGTTCTGCCTCCATAAAATGATTTGGGAGGCATCTAATTTGTTTTCTAAAAACGTTTGTAGGAAATTGGTGCTATGCATAAAATATTTGATTGAATCAACCAGTGGATCTATGTAGATACAAAGTTCTCTTCATGGAAATATATGTAATAGGAATTCAATTAGCAGATGTATAATAGTCATTGAGATTCTCCTGTAAAAGTTTTGTCAAGTCAAAATTTCAAGGTATTTTTCTGTTTCCTCAGAGCTGTTACTGCTAGGTGTTCAGAAGTTCTTCTTCTTTGCGTGTGAGTGATAACTGCAGTTTTCCTGCTTAAAGGCTGATGAAAAACCACTGTTAATACTATTAAATGCAGCATCCCAGCTGGAAAGTATGGTGACTGCAGGCACTCACTAAGTGCCATTGAAGTCTTCTCAAACACAGCTCGAGAGCATCCAGCGGCGTTTTATTTCAGTCCAGCGGACGCAAGGCCTCGTCTGCACATCACACACATCACAGCTGGGCTACAAATTCCCGTGGGCCTCACCACCATGGTCTCCTGGCGTCCGTTGTCCTCATGGCTTTTGCTGTCTCATCTTTTCAGGGAAGTTTTTTTGCCGGCTGTAGACTTCTGGGCTGACTGTTTTTCTTTCACCGACTTAAAGGTGCTCCCGCGTTCCCTTCTGTCCTGTTTCTAATGAGCCGGATTCATCTTTTGCTCTCTGTATGCAACTTATCTTTTTTCCGGTGGCTTTCAGTAGTTTTCTTCATTTTGGCTTTCCGCAGTTTCATTGTGCTATGTTCAAGGATGTGTATGTGTGTTCTTAGCCCTGCTTGTGTTTTTCTGAGCTGCTAAAACTCTAAAAGAATGGTTTTCCCCACATCTGGAGAATTTTTTAAAGGAACGGTGCAGGCAGGAATGAAAGGGAGTAAGTAGGCAGACAGAACGAGAGAAGAGGACAAAAGCAGTCATTTATTTTATGTAGTTGTTCATCCTGGTTGTTCCCGACCCCTACCCCAGCCCTGGGCCATGAACCTGGGTCCTTGGGATGCGTGTGGACCGTGCCGGCCAGAGGCCGCGGTCTTATCTGCTAAGCTACCAGCATGTCCAAATTTGAAGAATGTTGACCATTATTTCTTTGCATATTTTCCTGTTCCATCTCTCCTATTTTGTTTTGTTTTAGGGGGCGTGTTCTCCTTATGCACGTGCACACGCACACATTAGTCCTTTAGATGTTGTCCCACGCATCAGTGAGACTCTTCGCTAAAATGTTTTTCTCTGCGCAGCCTTCAGCTCAGATCTGTCAGCCACTGTCAAGGTTGCTGACCCTCTTCCATTTCCCATCATCTGTTAGAGCCAATCAGTGCATTTTTCGTTTCAAATATTGGAGTTTCAGTTCTAAATTGCAATTTGGTTTCTTTTCAAAGTTTTTAGAATTTCCAGTGTTCCGCCGTGGTTTGCCATCTGTTTGTTTGTTTGAAACCATCACGTCCTGTGAGCCCTTTAATACAGCTGCGATTGCTGCTGACTGAAAACCTCAGCCCTCCTGAGACCCATTTCCGTGGATGGCTGTTTTTCTCGACGGTGGCTCATTCTGTTATCTTCATGCGCCTAATAAATATTACCGTGATGCAGAGCATTGGGGATGAGACATTGCAGAGACCCCGGATGCTGCTCTAGACAGGGTTTTGTTCCAGTGTGTAGGTAAGTTACCGGCTGATCACCTTCAACTTGGGAGCCTGGGTTGGCACCTTGCTGGGGTGCGTCTGTGTTCGTCTGTCGTCCGTCTTACCGTCGATTCTTCGTCCTGGGATGCAAACTCTTCTAAGGTGTGGCCCTTCCAGACTTTCCATGAAAAACTGGAGGTGGTGGTCACCTAGCCCCTCTAATCTGATAAGATTCCAGTTCCAGTTTCTGTCTGCCTGCTGTTGCAGCGCTGGAGTCGCAGCTCAGCTGGTGCTGCCTTCCAGCGGTTGCTGCTGTGGAACTATGTGCGATTCCCCCAGGTGCTGCTAGAAGTCGGCTGGGTCTGGTCAGCTGTGGCCCCTGCTCTGGAATTTCCCCGCCAATGTTTGCAGCCCTCTTCATCCGCACTTCTGCTTTCCTGACCCTGTGAGAGAGAGGCTTTCTGCCACCGGCCCAGGAACGATCCTGGGAGAAGCTGGCTGAGTGCAGAGCTCTCATCCCATTTCTGCCTGCGTTGGTTTGCTCTTCATCCTGGTTTTTATATTTAGCCCAGAATGTATCATTCGTTTCTGTGGGAAGGCTAGTCCCCTGCCAGCTCTTCCATCACTACAGGAGCGGGTGTTCTGTTCTTGCCTCTTCTGCAGCCTCCAAGAAGCAGCCCTCTGAGCACACATTCGCGCTTGAGATTCTCTTTGTAAGCCCTACCGACACAGAGCTAAGATCCATTCACCTTTGGGGTGACATGTGGTCTGCTGTGATTTTATCTTGGACACACATCATCTTTTACTTAGGAAAAGTCGTGAGCGTTTGGAGGCTCGGTCCCTTAAATGTGTCAGCAACTGGAAGCCGTCAGATAACTTTTGAATCTTTAGAGTCATGTGCCATAGTACCTGTGTGGACTTTTTTTCAAATGCGTTACCCTTCACGGAAGTAATTCTTTTCCATGTACTATATATTTTAAGCACGATTGCCCCAGACCTGCCCGCCACTGTGAAAATCTTTCCATGACCCACTAACAGACAAACAGACACTCATTCTATTTGTGCAGAAATTGGGAATTTTTGCCTGCAGCCCACAGCCCCGTTAGTGTTCAGGGTCAGAGCTGTCTCCTCTGCCCAACACTCATCCACAAGCCACTGCCTTTAACCCAGAGAAGGGCTTGGTTAGTAAGGGACGTCTGCAGAGATTTCGTTGGCAGAAGGGAAACTTACCAGGTGGCCATTGGCGGCGGTTTGCTTCACAGGTTCTTTGTTATACTTCTGATGGCCACCACTGTCGCCTGTGTCCCTGTCATGCAGACGGCATTCAGTGAGCAGCTGTTCAACAACATGCTGGCCATCAGTAACTACCTGGCACCACCCATCACTGCCATCTTCCTCCTCGCCGTCTTCTGCAAGAGAGTCACTGAGCGGGTAGGCGGATGGGCCGTGCATGGCCGGGCCTCGCTTCGACAGTGCTCTGCCCACGTGAGTGTCTGCAGCCGGGCTGCTGCCCGCTTCCCACAGCAAGGACCAGCTCTTCGTTGTGTCGGACGAGCTGATTCGCGGTCTGACATCATCAGTAAGTGTTGGGAGCACAGTTTTCCAGCATTTGTTCATTTATTTGAGTCGTATTTCCATTTACTTCCTCTGTCAGCGCGGAGCAGCTCAACCGGATACAAGTTCCCGAGTGCAGTGTCTGAGGCGTTCTGTGACCGGGTCCCTGCCTGTCTCAGCCCTGGTCTCAGCCCTGGCTCCTTGCACACCTCCTAGGCCCCAGCCACGCCAAACCATCTGCAGTGCCAGTCGCCTGGATGTCCCGTGTTTCTGGCCTCCCTGCAGTCTCACGGGCAGTTTGTTTGCCGGAAATAGCTCTTCCCTCCACCCGGCTGATGCTCCCTCCCAGGCCCTGTCCGCGAGCCTTCAGGCGCTGCCCGCTCCCCCCGGCCCTCCAGGAGCGATGAAGTAGCGTGAGATGTGGGGCAGCAAGTCATCTCTGGGGTGCCGGACACGCTTCCCTTTGCTGTCCTGGGAAGGGCATGGAAGGCTCTCATGAGAAGCTGCCCCCACCGATGACCCGATCTTGAGGCACTGGGGCCCTGTCACAGGAAAACGGAAGCTGAGCTGTGGCCCCACTACCCTGCTTACAAGCGCACTGCGAGCACCTCTTCAACAGGGAGAACTGCAGGCCCTTCTGCCGTCCTGGAGCTTTCCTTCCCGCACTTCCCCTTGAGAGGTGGTTCCTGTAGAGCAGCCTCCCGAGTCACGGGGTCAGCGCTTCTGCCCGGTGTTCGCACACTGGACCCTGCCTCTTCCGACAGCCACCCTGCTGGAGGCCGGCGCCGGCTCGGCAGGGCCGAGAGGAGGCCCGCAGAGTGGCCACCTGGCTGGAGGACACAGATGGTGCCCACTGACAGCACGGCAGCTGTTTAAAAGGGTCACGGAGGGGTCAAGTCAGGTGCCGGGGCCGGTGGGGGCGCAGGGTGTGAGCCCGAGTGGTAAGAGAAATCCGAGGACGGGGATCTCAAGCCTGAACCCCGAAGGGTGAGCCAGAATGATCGCTATCAGGGCGAGACCTGAGCAGAGGAGACCCTTCCAGAGCAGAACGCAGGCTCGCCTGCAGGGGAGCAGGGGCAGAGCCCAGCTGGAGATGGGCAGAGAGGGCACTCGGCGGGGTGGCACCATGGAGAGGGCGGTGGGCCGGCTGCACCCGCTCCGGAGGGAAAGCGGGTGCCTCTGACGACGGGTGGGGCAGGAGGGCAGGAGGAGCCAGAGCTGACCCCAGGCGCTGACTGAGGAGCTAGGGAGGACTGGCGTCTTTCTGGGCCCTTAGACTTGAGGTGCCCCTTCACTGTCTAACTTCAGGTCCCCAGCGCTCTTTATTCACGTTCTGCGACTGACCCGAGAGCACAGGCGCCTCGGGTCTGGTGGAGCCTCAGAAGCGGTCACCTCACGGGCGTCCACTCTACTTGCGCCGGCGTTAGACCCCTGGCAGCGGCTTTAGAGCCCAGCACGTGGGGAAGGGAGGCTGCGGTTTGTCCTGCCGCCCGCGCCGGCTCACGCCGGGCTCTTCCTGGCAGGGTGCCTTCCGGGGGCTGACCGGCGGGCTGCTGATCGGCCTCTCGCGCCTGGTGACCGAGTTTGCCTCCAGGCCCCGGAGCTGCCGGGACAGTCACGTGTGCCCCACAGCCCTCTGCGGCCTGCAGCAGCTCTACTTTGCCACGGGCCTCTTCCTCGGCAGTCTGCTCGCCGTCCTGGGTATCTCCTTGTGCACGGAGCCGGTTCCCGCTGAACACGTGAGTGCGGCCCCTGCGCCCGCAGGGTCGGCCACAGCACGTCCCAGCCGGCGGCACTGGCCCTGCTGGCTTCGGAGGAGAGTAGCCAGATCCAGGTGGGGGCGGGGGCGAGAGGTGGTCAGAAGTGGACAAGCAGCCCAGAAAGGGCCCGGCTTCAAAAACAAGACTCGACTCCAAAGCTTTCCCATGTCCACCCGTGAACGGAAACTCGGCTTTTAAAATGCACTTTTCCTCAAAGTGCTACGTTCTCTCCATCATGTGGTCACTCTGATCAGGGCAGTCCCAGCTGCCACAGCCCCAAAGGGTGCCCACAGAGAGGGCGGCCAGGGAGGCTCAGCCTCCTCTTCCCAGGAGCCAGGGACAATCTGCCCCATTGGGGTGTCAGAAAGCCTGAGTTCGTAGGAGTGAGGAGGCACTTGTCCATGTGCCGCAACTGGGGGTGCAGGCTGGGCCAGACCGGGTCTGGCCGTGTGCTCACTGCAGGCTGTGGGGCTTGCAGGCCGGGGGGCTTGCAGGAGCAGGGCTTGCAGGAGGTGGGGCTTGCAGGCCGGGGGCTTGCAGGCCTGGGGGCTTGCAGGCCTGGGGGCTTGCAGGCCCGGAGGGTTTGTAGGCCGGGAGGCTTGCAGGCCGGGGGGCTTGCAGGACAGGGTTTACAGGATGGGAGGCTTGCAGGACTGGGCTTGCACGATGTGGGGCTTGCAGGATGGGGCTTGGCAGCAGAAAGCAGGATGGGTGCAGGATCTGAAGTTGAAGTCAGAGCTCAGAGCCTTTCTTGTGACCTGGCTGGGATCTGGGTAAAAGCCTTCACTTGGAGGATCCCCTGGGGGCCCCCCTCGTCCTGGGGCTCCCCCTCTGGGCAAGCATCTGCTCAGTACTTTCCATTGGTTCATTCCTCTTGTGAGCACAAAGCCGGGCTGGGAGAGGGAAGGGGAGACGCAGATGATCTCCTGCCCCTCTTTGGCCTCCTGCTGTGTGGAGCCTTAGGTACCCACCTGTCCCTGCCCTCTCTTCCTCTCCCCCTCCAGCGCTGTCTCTGTCTCTCAAATAGGCTGGCTGGGAGGGCCTGGCCTGGGAGGGCCTGCTCATAGCTGTCGTGGACGGCTGAGGTCAGACATTCCGGGACAGTAGATCGGGGGATTTCACATCGTTGTTTCTGTGACCCCACACCTTTAAAAGGCAGCAGTAATAGATGGATTGTATTTCTGCTCAAGTGTCCACAAGTTGGGGGAGAAAACCACATCACAAGCTGGAGCGGGGGAAGGAGGCAGCACTCCTGCATCCGCAGGGGCTCCCCTGGCCATGAGCCGCCAACACAGTGTGGGGCCAGGGCCAGGGCGCCTCTCCAAGCCGAGCGAATGGTCATGTCTGATGGCCAGGAGGGGCTCCGGAATGAGGCGGCTCCTGGGTCGCCCGACCCCGCTTCTGCATAAAGGCCTTTCCCACCCGAAGACACAGGCCCCAGTGAGGGCAGTCCTCCCACTGTGGGGCTCAGCCGACCTCGGAGCTGGAGGAAGCCAAGCCATTCCTCCTGCCCTCGCTGTGGGACACTGGCAGGCCGTGTCCCTGTTGGGGCCACAGCCACGCGCACCAGAGCCAGAGTGGTCACCGCCACGCTTCTTCAAGCACAGCCTTCCAGCTTCTGTTGGAGTCTGATGACCAAATGTCGTTCCAGTCTGTTGGCCGGAGCCCAGCCACTAGCCCGTGTGACAGGGTCCCAGGCGTGACGGGCCCCTGCTCTCCCCGCAGCTCCACCGGCTCTGCTGGAGTTTACGCGACAGCCAAGAGGAAAGGGTGGACCTGGACACAGCTCCACGCGAAGAGACTCGCCCTGCAGGCACAGCCCGGTGAGCGGGAGGCCAGCGCCCTGCATGGGCCAGGGCAGCGTGCTCTGGGGTGGGGTGCGGTGCTGCTGTACCCCCCAGAGTGCTCCTCCGGGCCGAGGCCCATCTGCCAGTTTCCGGACGTGCCTCCGGGGCGTGTCCAGTCGAGATGCTTCAGACATTCCCATGGGGGAGCCTGGGCTAGAGAGCCGCCGAGGGGACTCAGCAGGTCCGGGGACTCAGCAGGTCCGGGGACACAGCAGGTCCGGGGACACAGGACCTCCAGGCACAATGCAGTGGCGACATGGAGGAGCCAGCGGAGGGCAGGAAACCGAAGTGCTTGGTAGCCTAGAGGTGGCTCAGCAGGGCCCACCGAGGCGGCGCTGCTGAGTGCAGGCCGAGCCTGAGGACGGCGCTCTGCGGTCTCGCGGGATGGGGTGGGGGGTGGCGGTGCAAGAGGGCGATGCAGGGCCCACACGGAGGCTTCCTGTGCACGACAGGTCTCTAACAGGTTGGGGGGCCGGGGGCGGAGCTGGGGTGCCAGGGGAAGGCAGGTCGGGGGACAACTGACTGCAGTCCAAACAAGAAGAGAGATGTTTCCAGGGGGTCCTGGGCCCTGAGGACCTGAGGACCAAGAAGAAGCCGTCAGCAGCGGGGTCAGATGAGGGCTGCTGGGGCCATGGCTGAAGGCAATGGAAACAGGACAATAACTGAATGAGAAGGGTCCAGAGTCTGTGACAGAGGGTGCTGGGGGTTAAGTTTGGGGAGGGGAGAAGGGAAGGAAAGGCCTGTCCAGAGAAAAGCGAGGTTCCAGGGTCCCTGTCCACCACTGCCAGGGAAGTTCAAGCCCAAAGAGGCCTGGGGTCCCTGCCGACGCCTGCAGGAGAAGCTTTTTATGGGGGGGTCCCGGGTGTTTCTCTTGGTGGGTGTAGCTAAGCTGACTTGCTGGGGCGATGGCTACCCCTTCGTTACAGTCATGGGTGTATGATGAGGGCAGTGACTGACATTTCGCAGCCACGTGGGGCGTGCCAGGCATCTGCCGAAACTGCGTGTGATGGGTGCACACTTACTCCCGTGTTAGAGCCGCTGCTGAGACTGCGAGATGAGTGCACCCTCATCCCGGGGTTAGCCCACCTGCTAGTGCCCTGACCAGTACATGACTCCTCGGCCCCACCGACAGCAGGCAGCAGTGGGGTGGGACTTAAACCCAGGCCGCCTTACTGCGAAGGGTTTATCTGCTTCACTGGCCTCTGGCCCACCCGCCGGAGAATGACCGGTCCCCTTTCGTGTGCAGCGCTGTGCCCCCGCCCGGCAGCCACTGGCGGTGGGTAGCGCATCCGAGAACTGCCTGATCTCGCGGAGCTCGGCGTCCCGGCTCTGGGGTCTCCAGGACGAGACAGGACGGCGGCTGCACAGACGCCTCGCGAGGGCCGGGCGGGAGCTGGCCGTGGTGCTGAGCGTCGCCTGCGGGCGCCGCGACAGCCGCGCGGCCCGCATTCGGGCGCTTCACTGCCCGGGGCCGGAGAAACGAAGCGCCTTTCCCGCGTTCAGACTCCCTCCTGCGCCTCTTCCACGCCAGCGACACCCTCCAGTGCCCGCTGGTCGCTCTGGGGGCCCGGCGGCGAGACTGGGACTTGCCCACGCGAACGCGAAAGGTTGCCAAGGAAACAGGGTGTTTCCGGAAATCAGGGGCTTCCTCCCTCCTCCCCCGGCTGCTGTGGAGGAGGCGCCAGCCGCTGCCGCTGCCGCCGGCGCTGGGCCCTTTCTGCTGGCCCGAGAAGAGCCCCTGCAGCACACGGAGGGAGGGCGGCTCCTCCTGCCGCCGGGGACCTGGGCTCTGCTACACGGCCTGCCAGCAGCGGGCAGGCCCGCCGGGGAAGCCCCGCTGGGTCCCACTGTGCTCCCGGCCCTGTCCAGCTCCCGGGACTCGGGGATGGTGCATAGCACGGAGGAGGACTGTCACGCTGGGAGCCAGTCTGTCGTCTTCCTTCTGGACGCTGCGCTGACATGGGACCCCTGCATGTCCTCCTCCTGTGTCCGGCCTGCACTCCTGACCTGCTGTTCCCTCTGTTCCAGTGGTGGCGGAGGAGACCCACGGCTGCCTCTGGAAGGCTTGGAATGTGTTCTGTGGCCTGGACCCCCACCAGGGCCCCAGAGCCCCCGAGAAGGCCAGTGTGGGGAAGACAGAACAGAGTGACGCACAGGAAGGGACGGAGCACGGCGACACGCCAGAGAAGCCCTTCTGGAAAAGAGCCACCACCGTCGGCGGGCTGGTGCTGCTGGCCATCGTGGCCACCCTGCACGTCGTCTACGCCTGAGCCGCAGGGCTGGGACGCTCGTCACGCCGCTCCCGGGTCACGCACGGGTGCCGCCGAGCCCAAGACTGCAGACGACGCGACATCTGCTCCTTCAGAGATGAGTCACTTTCCCCAAATGGCTCTGCTGTGTGAATGCTTTCACTTTAAATTTAATTTTGGGTTTTTGTCCCCAGATATATTTGGAGTTCTGCTCATGTTTACTTTGTTGTCAACATTTTCTTTCTATACCAGCTGCGTTTGCTTTCCCTTCTCCTCTGAGATGGGCTTCTGCGCCCCACGCTGTCGGGGTCCCACATGTCTGTGCCCTCTGCTGACCCCACACCGGCCAGCGGTGCCAAGTGCCCATGGGGCCACCCTCGCTCCTGCCTGGCCAGGGCGCTGCGGCCACCCCTCCTCGCGGGGCAGGCTGCCCATGAGTCTGCACCGGCTGTGAGGAGAAACCTTCCCTGTTGGGTCCTCTCAGCCCCTCCTCCCAGAATGCCTGCTACTGGGGGGTTCCTGGGTGTGGGACCAGGGACTGGACCCCTTGACTGTCAAGAACAGGCCACCCTGTTTCTTCAGGGGCTCTTAAGCCCCTCCTTCTTTTTCCTTCTCAGACCAAAATAAACGATTTTTATCTTTACAGAAAGTTCTCAATGCCTTACCCTGATTTGGGGGCAGCCCAGATAACAACACATAACTACACTCTGAAGATGCCCTCACAGGACCAGCCCTCATCCCTTGTTTAATCCCACAGCGGACTTTTTTTTAAAGGAAAGGTGCAGGCAGGAATGATGGCAGGCAGGCAGGCAGGAGGAGAAAAGGAAGCATTTGTATTTTATTTAGTTGTTCATCTTGGTGGTTCCCCCAGCCCAGAACACAAACCTGGGTTCTGGGGAGGCGTGTGGACTGTGCTCAGCTGGAGGTGGCGGACTGAACCACTCCATCATGGGGGCGCGTCTCAGCTGACATTCTCCAGGGCCCACTGCCTGCCAGCCGTAGCGGGGGACAGCCGCGGACAGAGCACTTGGGTTGCAGGGGGACTGGAAATGCAGCCCGAGCACTGGTAGCCAGCATTTGGGTGGCAGCTGACTGCGCCCTGGGTTGAGTCCATCTGCCCCTTCAGACCCCGGGACCACCCGCTGTGGAGGGACTAAAACCAGCTACGTCCCACAGGAGAGGAGGCGCGGGCTCCGAAAGGGGAGCCAGCACACAGGGAGTGGGCACAGGCCTGAGGTGTCTGCTGACACCGTGGCCACACTGCAGAGCGTCAGCAGCGGGCGGGAGGACGTCGGGCCCTGGAGAACAGGACCGCACGCGGTCAGACCAGGGGCCAGCGAGGGTGCCCTGGAGATGCTGTGAAGCGGCCTGGTGCGGGAGACCGTGGGAAGTGGGGCAGGCTCAGGCAGCGGCCTGACCACAGGCCGTGTGTGCTTTGTGATCCTCCGTCCCTGGGAGCTTTGTCAGGGATGTGACGATGTGAGGCCGCCAGACGTTAGTGATTAGACTCTGTGGTGACTTACTGGCTTCAGCCTGTGGGCAAAGGGCGCACCAGGTCCTGAGACGGGCCGCCCGAGAGAAGCCGGGAGAGCAGCGGGGGCCCCTCGGGTCTTGCGGAGCCTGAGCTGCATGGAGATACCGCCGCCTTGACTGCGTTGTCCTGACCCATGAACACCGTGTGTCTTCCCGTTGACTTAGGGCCTCTGACCCCTTTCAACAATGGTATCTTCCAACAAGTTTTATATTCTTCTGTTGAATTGACCCCAAAGTATCTTCTTTTTCATGCTGTTATAAGTGGGATTACTTTACGAATTGTGTGTCTGGAGTCTTCACTGAGAGTCTATAGAAAAGCGGTATTTTTGTGTATCACTCTTGTATCCTGCAACTTTGCTGAGCCCATGTTTATTCTAACAGCCTTGAGGAGCACATCTCAGTGATTTCCATGTGCCTGACCTTGCTGTCTGCAGACACAGTCCCTCCCTTTCCAGTTTGGATCCTCGTCTCTCTCCTGTCAAACTGTCCTGGCTCGAACCTCCAGGGAGATGTCACACAGCTGTACGAGCAGACGCCACGAGTAAGTCCTTGCTCTCAGGAGCCCCCGCTCCTTCATCATTCAGAGGAGGGTGCTGACTTGTGCGTTCGGCGTGTTGAGGGAGCTCCTCTCTGTCCTAGTTTGCTTACTTTGTTCTTGGTTCTTTTCATCGTGGACGGGAGTTGGGTTTTGTCAAACGCTTTTTCTGACTCTAGTCAGATAATCATGTGATTTTTGTCCTGTATTCTATTTATGTGTTACATTGGTTCATTGTCACACATTAGACCAACCTTGCATTCCTGGGATGCGTCTCGTTGGTCGTGGTGTATAATGCTTTTTTCCATGTTACTGGATTTGTTACTGGATTTGGTTGAGTTTCGTATTCACAAAGGATGGCCTACAGTTTCCTTATGGTATCTTTGCCTGCTTTGGATATCAGGGTAATAGTAGCCTCAGAGAATGAATTGGGAAGGATTCCCTGCTCCTCTCCTTTGGAATATTTTGTGAAGAACTGGTGTTCTTGCCTGGGGTCATTTATGGGCGGATGTTAAGTTTAATAGATGACCCCAGAACTCGGGTGAGAGGCCGGGTCTGGAGACCAGAGCTGGAGGCAGAGGAGCAGAGGGTGGACCAGGCTTAGACGAGGGCCTGGCCGAGGAGGCCCACGGCCAGCCAGGAGGAGGCCGAGCCAGCCACTGTGAGCAGCAGTGTCCACACCAGGTCACTGCAACGGGACCAAGCCCAAAGCACTCAGGGTCTTGCTGGCAAAGCAGTCAGAACCCTCAGGTGGGGGAAGGGCCAGCCTGCTGGGAGCTGAGGGGAAACTGGGACGTGAGGAGGTAGAACCACTATTTCCTGAAAGATTTCCTCTTAGGGGCCTTCTATGAGAATAAGATTTAGCCTAAAACCCCAGCTCAGCCCAGCAGCCAGCCTCTTCCAGAACAAGGGGGCCTGTTTCACCTCTCAATTGCAGCCACACACGCTTCTCCACATTCCTTCTAGGAAGGCAAAGGCTTGGGGCCCACTGAGAGGACAGCAAGCAGGGGCGCACTGAGGATTTGGGTCCTGCTGCTGGTGTGTGTCCTGGGAGTGGGAGCATCTGGGACAGGCCTCCCATGAGCTGGGGCTGGGGGGAGGCGGGGTGAGCAGACTGTCTGCAAGAAATGGCTACAGGTTGGTGATGGAATGAGGGGTCCTCCCCGAAACCCGGAGCCTCACAAGCTCCTGGGGAGATGAGGCTCCAGCTGGGCCCAGACAGGTGGGTGAGCCCGCAGCTGCAGCAGAAGTCAGTGTACTGCCAGAGTAGGCAGGTGGGGGACGCAGGCGCAGGGGCAGCTAAGGGGCCTATTCGGGTGACTTCCTGGCTTTGCAGAACGCGGCTGCTTTGGGAGGAAACTCTGAAGAACACTCCTTCCTGGGTGGGTCGCTTCTTACAACTCGCCCTCCTCTGGCAGAGACAGACCCACAGGGTAGCACCTTTGCCCTCTGCCCCCCGCAGCCCAGGGTGGGCAGGGGCACCTGGCCGAGCAGGGCTGTGCCAAGCCACACCGCAGGGGGTGGCCATTTGAGTGCCCAGCTCCACTCTTCCCCCACCAACTCCCTGAGCCCCCCTCCCGGCCCCATCCCCGTCCCCGAGGGCTCAGCCCTGACCTCCCCCTTGAGGGGACTCTTGGCCCCACAGGAGGAGGGGTGCTGGGCCCTGGGCTGAGCCTGAGTCCCCTCACCTGGCCTCATGAGGGAGTCCTGTGGGACCTGTGTCCCCCATTCAGCAGAAGAGGGGCTGTGACTGTGCTCCGGGAACAGAGTGCCCTTCAGACCAAGGTCAGGGTCAGCCCTTTATTGAAGCATGGCGCTTACCAGCCCGCCGGCAAGAGGCTCAGGGCTCCCACTCGATGACGCTGGTGGCCATCTGGGCCGCGTTCCGCACGGCCCTGCTGCTGTCTAGCTCCAGGCTGCGGAGCAGGCCCACATGCGCCTGCAGGAACTTCCGGCCCTCGGGGGCCTCGGCCAACATGGTGAGGGCCTTGATGGCGTTGAGGCGCGCTGAGCTCGAGCTGGAGTTCAGCAGCTTCAGGAGCGGCTGGGGGGCTTCTGAGTCCAGGGCTGCGTATTTTCCTGCAGCGCCGACACCATGTGTTCCCCAGGGTCGCAGGGAGGAGCCCCCTCTCCCTGCCCCTGCAGGAGCCGGCCCCACCCTGACACTGCCCCACAGCCCAGGCCTCACCAAGCAACACGAATGGTCTTTGAAAAGTTACAATCCAGCCATTCGTTCGTGTGGCAAAGATTTCTCAAGCATCTGCCCTGAGCCAGGCAGCAAAACCCACACCCCCAGGCTTCCTGGTGCTTCAGCCCAGTGGTCTCCCTTTAGCCTACTAACCCCCACCGTCCTCTGGGTCAGCACCACTGCCGGGAGGCTTCGCCCTGCCCTGTGCCCACTGCCTGTGCACTTCCTCTTATGCCACTACCACTCTGCCCCCTCCCAAACACAGACACCCAGGTGGAGACATCTCAGCCCCCGCTGCCCAGGCCAGGGCTTGGCACATGGCAAGAACTTAGCTGGAACCAGTGACCTTGAGTCCCCAGTCCAGCCATGGCCTGGGCAGAGACACCGCCTGCAGGGCCCCAAAGTAAGCACCTGCCCCTGCAGCCAATGTCCGACTGCACAGCTAAAAGGGGCAGGGACTCTGGGAAAGCCACCTCTCCCCTAGTGTGAGGGCCACGTTGGGGCTGGGAGGCCTGACTCTGGGGGCTGAGATCTAGAGGTCCAGGCTCCTGGGACACCAGGCAGCCTGGGGCTGGTGCAGGCCAGTGCAGCCTGCAGGGAAGGTCAGACAGCGGTCACCTGGCCTCCAGGGATGGCGATCACAGTCCCTCTGGCTAGCCCAGGGTGGAGTGACCCAGCATGGAAGCCTGGCTGGGGCATCCAGGGCCAGGGGCTGGGGGCGATCATCGGTCGTTTGATTCGCCCCCGACCCCCACGCTGAGAAGAGTCCATCGGGCAGCACCAGGGAAGCAAGGCCAGGTGCTCGCTGAGACCTCAGGACTTGGACTCATGGAACAGACATTCCACCCAGCACCGTGCTGTCCGGGGCCTGGTCGGAGGCAGGGACTCCAGGCCCAGGGAAGAGACCCGTGGGGAGGGGCCCAGGAGGGGCACGGGCGGGCAGCCCAGTGTGGCCGGTAGCAGAGGGAGGCTGGAGCGAGCTTCAGAGCCAAACTCAGAGGACTTCAGCACCAGCCTGGAGGATCCTCGGGCGGGGCGGGGGACACTCGAGGGGCCCCCAGCAGCCTGCGCTGCGCTAGCTTCCTGGGCAGACCCGCGCTCACAGTGCCGCCACTCGCCCCGCACGCCCAGCCGCAGGCTGCCCCCTGCCCCCTTCCCACCTTCTGTGGTCACTGTAGCGAATACGAGGGCCCCGGCGGCGCTGGCCTGCACCTCCTCCACCGAGTCCTGCAGCAGCTGCACCAGGATGGGGATGACGTCGTGCTGGCACACCTGCTTCTTGCCCTCCTGGGGGACGCTGGGCAGACAGCGCGGCTGGAGCTTGGTCGGGCTGGGCGCAGGACTTCCGTCCCCGCACGCCACCCCACGGCGCGGGCCAGGAGCGGAGGAAGAGGCGGCTGTGGCCGCCCTTCAGGGGGCACGTCCGGGACCCCAGGGCGAGACCACCCAGGAGCCAGGCTGTCTAGGTTGTGGCTCCAGGGAGAAAACAGAGGCGTTTCCCCCGCCCTGAAGCGAGGTCACTCAGCCCAGGGCCGCGAACCCCAGGGAGACTGTTCTGGAGCCAAAGTGGGGACCGGGAAGCCCATCGCAGGCTGGCACAGTGGCCCTGGTCTCCTGGCTGAGGCCAGAGCAGCTTCCCGCACGGGGCCACCATCGACGACACGGTCGTGGGGGTGGGGGGCTGGACAGGTAACCGTGGGACCTGTCCTGTGCGCTGTAGGGCACCCAACCTGTCTCGGCTCCAGGCCAGTATCACTGTCACCCCATGTTGGAACAATCCCAACACGTCTCTGGGGGGAGTTGAGTGTCCCCAGGGCAAGGGAGGCAGCGCTCCCGTGACCTTGTGTCTCCAGCAGGGAGCCCTAAGCCCCTGAGAGGCCCTTCGGGGGCTCCCAGAACAGTGCCCACTGTGAGGGCCCGCGTGTGGCATAGGGGCTTCTGGGGCCTTGCTGGAGGGGACGCCTGCGCACGAGGACCCAAGATGACCCGGTCGCAGGGCCCCGACCTCATGCCTCAGCCTCAGCGCAGTCTGGGTCTGGGCCCGGGGCCCCGCTGCAGGAGCACAGGCCGGGGGCAAGGCCAGGAGCCCACGAAGGGCGGCGGCACAGGGTGGGGGCCGTCCCAGAGATCATTGCTCTCAGTCACACAGCTCCTTCGCGGAGGATGACCGCCGCCTCGCTGCCCAGGACTGGGAGCGTCCCGGGCTGCGGGTGCTGATGGCCGGCACGGGGCCTGTCCCCCGACCCGGACCCGGAGCTCACCTGACGGCGATGAGCGTGCGCGTGGCCTTGGCGCGGATGTTCGCATTGCTGCTGAGCAGCTTCTCCTTCAGGAAGGGCACCACGCGGCTGTCCAGCGCCTCCAGCGCGTCTTCCTGCAGGCAGGTCGCCAGCGTGTCCAGCAGCAGCACCTGGACCGCCTCCTCCTCCCGCTGTAGCTTCCACACAAGCGAGGGGATCAGCCCGCTGTTGACGATGCCCTGGGCCCCTGCGGGATAGGAGGGCACAGGATGCCACTCAGGCAGGCAGGGCCCGCAGTACCCTCGCCCTATTGGTCAGGGCGCCTGGGTGCTAGCCAGAGGCTGTGGGCGACAAACTGACGCTGGGCTGGGGTCACAAGGTCCCAGAGGACCCCCAAAGGTGCCAGCCTGTGGCCACCTGCGACTTGGGATGTCAGCCTTAAACCGGGCGCAGCACCCTCCCCTGGGGCTCCCTGGGCACAGGCTGGGGAAGGAGCCCCAGGGGAGGGGGCACCGCACTCCTAAGCTGTTGACGGCCCAGACAGCAGTGGACTGGCCCTCAGGGACAGGAGGCAGCACTCAGAAGTGCCAGGTGGGAGACGTGGCATGAACAGGCGCCCCTCAGAGACCACAGAGAGTGGTGATCAAAGGTGCCAGGCACTGCAGCCCGGGCCCAGGGGCCAGAGGGAGGGGAGCCTGACGTGGCAGCCGGGGGCAGGGGCCAGGGCCGTGCAAGCACCTGCCTCTCTGTGAGCAGCCCCTCCCAGCCTCCCAAGTCACACCACCCACAGGGAGCCCCCTCTCCTCCCCGGAGCTGGCCACTGGCAAGCCGCTCTCTTCCGCCCTCCTGGAGAAACCCTTTAATTTACTCCAGAGACTAACAGGCAGGCCAATTAGCCTAAAGGTCTCTGAGTGCCAATTAGCACAAAGGGTTTCCTCTCTGAAGACACTGCCCTGCCCTCCGCTCTCCCTGAGGACATCCGATGGCAGGTGCCCGGAGAGAGGGTGGGAAGCCAGGCCGTGTGTCCTCTGGAGGCCCCCAGACTCCAGCCAGCTCCTTACAGGAGGTGGCGAGCTCTGCCCCATTGTCCTCAGGGCACTGACACCACAGAAAGCCTGTTCGAGGTGCTTCCAGAGAGCTGGGCTGCCGACCACTGCTACCGGTTTCCAGAGGGCTGGCTGGAGTCCTCACCGTGTGCAGCCGTGTGACCTCAGCTGCCTCTCTGAGCCTGTCCCTCCGCACTGACCTTACACAGCAGGTCTCTCCAGATGTCCACCAGCCCGAGTCCAGCCACAAATGAGGACTGACCGGGCAGGTGGCGGTGGCGGTACAGAGGCTGCACAGCCCCTGCCTGCAAGACCCCTGCTCTGGCCCGGAAGCTGCTGCTCCTGGGGCCTCCGTCCCCTCAGCCCTCTGCTGCAGCGGCCACCACCAAGCTCCAACCTGCCCAGCTCGGATATAACCTGGACCTCCCCAGCCCATCTGGGGAGGTGACAACTGCACCTTCCGAAGACTTCACTGGCTGATGGAGGGACAAGGGGCACCTGAGCAAGAACTGGGGGTGAAGACTGGACAGGGGACCCAGGATGGGCCATGGGGTGAGGAGGGTGGGCGGAAACCCGGGCGGGCCGTGGCCTCCCCTGACCGGAGCCTGGGCTCCCCGGTGCTCCAGGCCATGGCTGGAGCGCAGGGAGGTGAGCGGGTCAGGAGGTGGTCGCTGAGTGGTCACATCCACTCTGCCCGCTTTGACCAGGAAACAGGCCCAGTGGGGCAGCTCGGGAGCCCACACTCTTCTGCCCGCGGAGCCTGTCCGGCGCTGCCTAGCCCCGTGCTGCTAGGAAGGCTGAGAGGGGTTGGGGCCTTTCGGAGGAGGGAGCACGAGAAAATAAGACGTGTGCGGTGCCTCTGCGCTTCCCTCTGCGGCTTTCCAGCTGAAAGGGGCGCTGTGGGCCTGGCTATTTATAACTAACCCAGATCCGCAATGACTGTTCAGGTGTGGGGCACAGACCCCCAGAAAACGCACTGGAGAAACCCGCCCCAGCCACAGCCGGAACAGGCCGCAGGAACAGGGTTTGGGGCAGACAGAGCCAGCGGAGGGGGCCATCGTGGGTGGTCAGGACACAGGCAGTTAGCTGGAGAGCCAGCGCGGGCCAGCCAGCACTGTGCAGGTCGGCCCACGTGCAGGGGAGGAACCCCGGGGTCCCTGTAACTCTGGACATGCGAGAGGGAGGCCCGGTGGGGACAGCTCCTGGGGAGCGGCTCTGGGTCAGCTTAAAGTGAGTAACCACTGGCTCCCGGCCGAGGAGCAGAACTCCACTGGCATCAGGGATCTGGACGCTCCTGGCCTGGACCCCCCACGGGGTGGGGTTTGGTCATTTCCTGGAGGAAGAACTAACCACCTCGAGGGGCCAGCCGGCCCTACTGAGCCGATGAGATACCAACGGAGCTCAGTCGCCAGGCCCCTTCCCCTTCCTCCCGCAGAGCCCGGCTGGTACGCCGTCCTGTCCTCCAGGCAGAGCACTCAGGACGGGACAAGGGGTCCAGCCCCCCAGCTGCACGGGCTCTGGGCGCCCCCGCTGCACAGTGACCGACTGTGCTGGCCTCTGCCCATGGGTGTTTCCATGTCCTCAGCCCAGGGAGCGCCACCCTCCGCCCGGGCCCTCTCCCTCCCAGGCCAGCTCCTGGCACTGTTGCCTGGAGACCCCAGGCGGAATGGCTCACGGGCTGGCGTTTCTGCTGTCTGATTCTGCGTATCGGGGCAGCTGACACTGTGGGATGCGCCCACTGCAAACACAGACACAAGACGTGCCCTCCTCTCCAGTCCAGTCCTCCGGACCAGCCCGCTGGGTCTTCGGTGACGCCCGGCTCACCTGCGCTGCAGCAGCCTGTGTGACTGTGCCCAGCCCCGGCCCTGTGTTCTGGCTGCCCTGCAGCCGCACGGCCTCCTCTCGGTCCCTGCAGGCCTCAAGGTCCTTGCCACCCAGCGTCACTGCCACCCTGGGATGCACGTCTCTGTCCTTCCAGCCACACGCTGCCTCCACTCCTGCTGGGGCGTCCTCTCGCGAGAAAGCAGTCCTGCGGCCCAGGGCTCGTGGCCCCGTCTGGGCACCAGCCAGGGAAACGGTGGTGGCGGATTCAAGCTCCACCTGCTGCACTGCCCGAAGAGAGGACCTGGCGGGCGGGACCAGGTCTGTCCCCAGCCCAGAGCCGGCCACCAGCAGGCGAGTGCCGTGTGAGGAAGGTCACTTCGAGGGCCTGGCGGTCACGCCCTCTGTGCAGCCGCACTGCGGGGCTCACCCCACAGTGGCCTCCAGGTTTCCCTGCAAACAGGCGCTGGCCTTGACCCCACAGCTCGATCCGCCCTTGTGTCCACACACGCACCTTCTGCCTACAACAACCCTTGGCATGCCCTGGGCACGGTTCGCGGTCCCCTGTGACAGCAGGGACGCTGAGGCTCAGCCATGTGATGACTCGCCCAGGGTGGAGAGGTGGTGGTGGCAGGCGGGCCCGTGCTCCCGTCCAGCCCCCCACCTCTGCACCACTGCGGGGCAGGGCCTATGGACACAGCACCACCCAGCCTGGCAGTCGAAGGACATGTCCACAGAAGAGCCCTCATGGTCAGCGGGCCCTGTGTCCTGTGCTCCCAGCCAGTGTCGTCTGGTCTGGGGTGTGCTCCCAGGGGATGACAGCTTCATGTTGCAAGAGGAACCGGTCCCCAGGGCTCATGAAACCACACCGGCTGGCCACCACGCCCACCTCAGCACAGACCTGCCTCTTCTGAGGGCCGGTTCCGGGGCTCCGCTCACAGCGGCCACCCCGGACGTCTGACAAGGAGGGTGCAGAGTGACCAGGCAGGTGTGGCCTGGAGCTTAGGGTTACACTGACAGGACGACAGTGCTGCCGGCCCCTGGCCGAGTCTTCAGAGCAGAGGAGGGAGGGCAAGTCCTCTGACACGCACACAGGGGCTCCGGACACTGGAAGCGGCCTTCGGCAGACGGACGCCCGCAGGTGCATTTGCGGAGCTTCCAGACGGCTCCCGCCGGCTTCTCGGGTCTGGGGACGGCTCCTGGGCCCTGCGCCCCGGTCTCTCCTGCAAGGCCAGCTCCCCGAGGCTGGGACGGTCGGGGCCCCTCCCGGGGCCCTCCGGGGTCTGCACGGTCGTCGCGTTTTAGCTGATGGGCTAGTGCCGCGCGCCGCTTTGCGAGCAGAGCAGCTCTGAGGCGTCGGTCGGCGGCCCCAAACCGCCGGGAGCGGAAAGGCTGCGCGGGGTCGACGCGGGCGGGGCCGCCTGGGGCTCGCGGCACGGTCTCCGGAGCCGCCCGCGGCGGGAGCAGCCGGGTCGGGGACGTCGGCGCAAGCGGCGCGGAGCTGCGGCCCCGCCCCACCCGTCCCATTGGGCGGCGCCCGCGTCCGTCAGGGTCCGGCGCCCAATGGGCGGCGGGCGTTGCGAGGTGCCCGGGGCGCGCGGCTCCCGCCCGCGGTTGGCTTGGCAACGCGAGGCCTCGGCTCCGCCCCCTGCCAGCGGCGGCGCGGGGCGGGCGAACCGCGGGCGGCGGGCGGCGGGCGGCGGGCGGCGGGCGGCGGGCGGCGGCGGAGGGAGTCGGGCCGGAGCGTGTTCGCCGCCCGCGGTCCGGTCACGTCCCCGCGCGGGCGTCGGCGCCCGCGTCGTGCGGAACGAGGGCGCCGCGGCCCCGTGCTCGCCGCGCCCGCCGCGCCCCGCCCCGCCCCGCCCGGAGCCGCGGCCGGTGCAGCGCGGCCGGAGGTGAGTGCGCGGAGCGGCCAGGGCGTCCGCCGCCGGGCCGGGCCGGGCCGGGGCGGGGGGCGGCGGGCGGCTGCGGTGCCGGCGTGGGGTCGCTGCGGGGAGCAGCGGGAGACGCGGCCCGGCGGCGCAGCGCGTGGCCGGGGCTGCGAGCGGGACCGGGCCCGGAGGCCTGCGCCGGCGCGGCTCCCGTGCGGGTCATCGCTCTCGCCGAGCAGTCCTGGGGGCGCGGGGCGCGACGGGCTGCCATCGGCCCGCCGCGGGATGATGCTTCCCGGCTCAATATTTTTTTCCCTTAAAAGGCGGCGGGGTGCCTGGGGAGGGCGTCGGGGCCTGCCGGGCGCGTCCTGCGGGAGAAGAGCCGCGGCTGCGGACGGCAGTCGTCCGCCCGGGCCGAGAATTGGGGTTTGCTGTTACCGGAGAGCAGACGATGGGGAGGCGGTGCCACGACCAGGTTCCTGAGGTCTCGAGGTCTCGGGGTGGAGGACCTGCCCTGCCCTGCGCTGGGGATCAGTTCAGCTCTGTCTGGAGGAGGCCCCTTGGCCAAATTCGATTAAGCAAATATTTCCTGAGTGTTTGCTCCCCCAGGGCCTGGTGCTGGGGTGAACTGGGCCTCCCTTGCCACTGACTCACGGGCCACAAGGGAGAAGGCTCCGCTGACACCACCCAACCCTGAGAGTGCACTCGGTGGCTTCTGGGGGGCCTAAGAGAAGGGCGGTGTGGGCAATGTGACATTTGAACTGGAGCTTGAAGGGCACAGGCACAGTGGGGTGAGGACGGCCAGCAGACGGGCGGTGGACCCAGAGCAGAGAGGACAGTGGGTCTGCCCTAGTACAGGCTGCTGGAGGCTCAGGAGGTGGGGCAGAGGTGGGTGGGGCTGCAGGGGTAGGGGGAACCACCCACTGCAGCCAGCCTTGTCATCTGTAAGGGGCAGTGCTGTGACGGGAGCTGGGTGGGCAGGGAAGTCTGAAAGACACTGAGGGCTCCCACAGCCTAGGCCCACCCTGCCAGCGCGGGTCCCTTGGGCCCGGCTAGGGGACTGACCCCCTTCCTAGTGTAGATGGACAATGTTCAGCTGGTGACGGGCCCTCTGGGGCGGGCCTTGGCGAGCAGAAACTCGCAGAGTGGATGGCGGGAGGGCCTGGGTGAAGCTTTCCGTGGCACCTGTGCTCCAGGCGTGGAGGAACCAGCGCTGGCCATGAAACCGCGTGCTTTTCTGGCAGGCCCTCCGCGCGAAGGCCTGAGGTCTGCACTAGCTTGCTCCTGGGGCGGTTTTGCTCTCCCTCTTAACGGGGCTGTTTGTGGCTCCTGTGCATGCCTGGCCCCCTCCCCACAGAGCCACTCTTTCGGCCAAGGCTCAGGTTGCTGCACCGGAGCCAGGCACCCGCCCGCCCTGTGAGTTCTGGCCTGGCGGGCGGACGGCGCTGCTGCCCTCCTCTTCAGCCTGTTGCCCAGCCCTTCCAGGAGGGACTTAGGTTCAGGACAGGACACAGCTTCTCGGCTCTTCTGTTTCTGGCGTCCAGGAGGAAAAGCGCCTCCTTCCAGACCCCAGGCTTCTGGGTGGGATGGAGGCCAAATGGCTTGGGACCTCCGCGGCCTTGCCCCAGTCCAAGCCCGGTGGTTTGCTCACCTGTGAGCATGGTGACCGTGCGTGCTGCGCCTTGGTTCCCTGGACCAGGGCGAGGATGCAGCCTGCACTGTCCCGGCTGGGCTCAGAGGACCGAAAGAGCAGGCTGCTCTTGCGGCCTGCGACCACGCTGGGCGGCAGGAACTCTGGGGGAGGCAGATTAGCACTTGCTCTCCCGCAGCACCCAGGAAGGAAACCGGGGCTCCCAGCCTGGGGCAGGCCTGTGGCGCTGTGGCGGGAAGCGGCGGACGGCAGTGGATAGAGGGTTGGGGCAGGCGCTCAGGGCGTGAGGTCCAGACTCCGCGGTGAGCGTAGGAAGAGTCCAGCTGAGGTGTTAGACCTGGGTAACGGCCAGCCGTGCTGCTCTGGTCCCAGCCCTGCCTCCATGCCCCTTGTCACCCAGTCCCTCACCCGTGCGCCCATCATGTAGGCCCCTCCGAGTGCCCAGGCTGGTGGGGGCTCCACAGTGACCCGATGGGCGCACTCACAGGACCTGCTGGGTCCTGAGCCCGGAGAAGCCAGCAGCCCGCAGGGAGCGTGGTCCATTCATCCCGGTGCTGCTGGGCGCCAGGCCCGGTCCTGGGTGTCCGGACACAGGGTCGGGATAGGCCCAGCGCAGGGCTCACCCCTCGGACGGGAGGTGACGCGCCGTGTAAGGCACGCCAGTGGAGGAGGCACTGGGGGCCTGTGGGGGCTGTTCCCACAATGCACAGAGGACTGGTGGTGAGGAAGGGGCGCCAGGGGCGGAGGCCGACACTTCAGTGGCCCAGCCCACGGGTCAGAAAGGCGGGCGGTGCGGCGACCAGGTTGGGCGGAGACGCAGGGAGCCCGCAACAGTGTGGAGCGGAGGGGTGACTTGGGCTCATTGTACTGTGAGGACCTGTCCTGGGGCAGGGCCAGAAGCTCTCGGGTGCTCCCCTGTCCCTGTTCCTGTCCCTGTCTGTGGGGAAGAGGCTGTCCATGCTCTGGAAGGGAGCGGTTGGACTGCTGGTGGGAAGAGGGAGGACGGCTCTGGAGGGACGGAGCCGGCATGGGCTGCGAGGAAGGAGCAGCAGCCTCACTGCCAGAGGCGGGACTGGGGGTAGCTCAGACCCTGGCGGACACAGGCCCATGTGGCGGTCACGGAGAGCGAGGCTGGAGATGGGGACCCGGAGGCCGGGCAGCAGCGTTGGGCCCTGGGCCTCCACCACACAGAGCATGTGGGGAAGCATGCAGAAAGGAGACGGAGAAGGGCGATGAGTCAGTGGGGACAAGAGGGTGACTGACGGCGGCGCTGAGGGCACTGGCCCATGGCCGGATGGTGCTGGGGATGGGAGACCTGGGCCCAGCAGCAGGGGCAAGACCAGCTGCTTCATCGGGGCCCCTGTTGAAGAGCAACATTTCACAGCCGCGACAGCTGGGCCTCCGCCTGGGCCTGGGCCTGTGTGACAGCCATGTGCACCCCGGGCCCCCGGGCCCGGGGCTGCCTCGCTCCCCCTCTGCTTGTCTCGGGCCCAGCCCAGGGCAGTCCGAGCGCCTGTGGGCCGCGCTGGTGAGCCCGGCAGGCGGCTTCAGCAGCAGCTCCTGTGGATTCACCGCCTTCCACAGGAACCTGCTGCATCAGTTGTGACTTATTTGCTTCTAAATTCAGGTAGAACTCTCTCAGAGGTGTCCCTGAAGAATCCCTCAAAGTCCGAGGAAGCTGACCGCTCAGCACCGTGCTGCAGGCGGCTCCTACAGGGCTGGTCAGGCCCGGCTGTCCCAGCTGCCCCAGCAGGAAACCTGTGCTCCCGGCCCTGCTGGAGGTCGGCAGGCCTTCCAGGAGACACCGGGCTGCAGAGCCCCTCCGGCCCGGGGGTGCCGAGCTGTCAGGGTGGAGTTTTCCAGGTGGGTGGGTGCTGGCCATGGGGCCGGTTCCCAGGGCATGGCCGCAAGGTCACAGGCAGGGAGAGTGGACTAGCTGTGCATGGCCTCCTGGCCCAGATGGGAGGGCCTGCTGGCGAGGCCAGAGCGGCCTCTATCCTCCACAGCAAGCGAGGAGCCTGTTATCACCTGTTTGACAGCTGAGGACACTGAGACGGGCCACAAACTCGCTGGCCCTGAACCATGTCCAGGACCCATGGGCGTGTTCTCATCAGACTGGGCAGCCTGCCTCCATCTCCAGGTGGCCAGCGCACATGGTGGCCCAGGAGGGCTGGTTAGGCCCGCGGCGCCGGGGCCCGGCCAGCCACCTGCCACGCCCTGCTCCTGCCGACAGCGTCGGCTCATCGTCCTCTCTCCTGCTCCTTCCCCGACACCCCGGCCGGGTGTAGGAAGGCCTGGCCTCCTCCCTCGTGGCTTCCCGAGTCTAGGCCACCTCCCGTCACCGCCGCACGTGTCTCCCGTGACAGTCTCTGTAAGAGGGCCACGCAGGCTTGTGCTGAGCATTCCGCACGGAGTCCAGCAGCCTGCTGGAACTAGGGGCCAGGTGGGACCTAGACACGTGGGCCCGTGCTTCCCACCCCAGTGTCGGTGTCGTCAGGAGGGGACGGTGCGGGAGGAAGCGGGCGGGGCCGGTAGCCCTCTGACCTCGGCCGTGGGGAAGCGCTCCCCGTCTCCCGGACTGGTGGGAGGACTCCCCGCCTCTCTCCGGGCCTCCGTGCGCGGGGCGGGGCAGGGCGGCGGGCAGCGCAAGGGGCAGCCTTCACGGGAGGGCTTTCTTGTGGGCACCCACGTCCTGTGAGTGAGGCCTGGCCCTCCGCCTCCAATGTCCCCGGCTCTAGGTGGCCTCCAAGCTGCCCAGCCTGTCCCTCGTCCCTTCCTCTGGCCCCTTCAGGTGGCCACTGGGACCCCAGCTGGCCTGCCGTCCAGCCCCATCAGGGAGTGGGGGTGCAGTGGCCCCGAGCTGGGCTTCATTCCAGCCTGGCCGCCCCCTCACCCGCTGTTACCCTGATAGGCTGTGCAGACGTCCTTTTTCATAAAATGCTGGGAAGAGAATAATCATCCAACTTCTGATCAATCAAACTCTCTTCGTCCTCGGCCAGAGCCGCCCGACTCCCTCACACGCTGGGCGGGTGCAGGCACCGGCTTCCTCCGCGACGGAAGCACACGCAGCCCCGGCCCGGCCCGGCCCTGCCCGTGGCGGCCAGGGGGCCGCAGAGCCGGTGCCCGGCACCACCCCAGGGGCCCCGCCCACCCGGCACCCAGGGGCCTGCGGCGGCTCCTTAGCCCCTGGGCTCAGGTCTTCCTGCGCCCTCCTAGGGCAGGGCGAGGGCTGGGGACCAGTGCGGGGTACAGGGGTGCAGCCGCCCTAGTTCCCGGCGCTGGGGCAGAGGGCAGCTGTGGCCCAGACACCAGGCAGGCCAGTGGTTTGCGAGGAAGCCCCATCACCGGCACAGGAAGGCCGGGCTGGCAGGGAGGCCACGGCTGAGGGCCAGGGTATCCGGGGGTGGCCACACATCCACCGTGTCCGCAGGGGAGGCAGGGACCTTCCAGCGATGCTCGAGTCCCTGCTGCCCCCTCCCTCCCTCACTCAGCACAAAGGGTCCAGGTGGATGGACCGCACCTGCTTCCTGGCAGCTGTTTCCGGCAGGCGCGCCCCCGCGCAGGCTGGAGCGCGATGCTGAGCTGCGCGGCCTGGCGGGGAGTGGACAGTGCGGCGGGCAGACAGCCGTGTGCGTGCCGGTTGTTTCCAGCTCACGTGTAGCCGGGTGGGCCTTCTGGGGCGGGGGTGGCGTGCTTCCGGACAGAGGGCCGTCACAGCCCTGAGCCTGGAGGGACTGGAGCTCCGGCTCTGAACTGAGGTGACGCCAAAGGAAGGTTCTGAGCACGAGAGACTTTTGCCTTCTACGCAACAGTCCTGGTCTGCAGGAGAGGGTGGGCGGCAGGAGGCCTCAGGCCCCTGGCCTCCAGGTGAGAGGCGGGAGGGCCTGCCTCCATCCGGTCCCTGCCGGTGCGCCGTCACCAGCTGCAGTCAGTGGTGCCACTCATGGCTGGCCCTGGACCCTTTCCTGAAATTCTTGGGCAGCCTTTTCCAGTCCGTCAAGGAGGCACGGCTCTGCTTGGCTCACACTTCTGTTCAAGACCCCCAGCCAGGTGAAGGCCGCGCAGGTGCCGCACTCCTGGCGGTCGGTCAGCACAGACAGCAGACCGGAGCCAGCCGCCAGAGTGGCCTGTGGCAGCTGCCCACGCCCGCGGCCGGCGCACTGCCCTCAGCCCCGGGACGCAGCCCTGCGCAGAGCTGCAGCTGCACCGCCGGAGTCTGGAGGCAGGGCGGGGCGGCAGGGCGCTCAGGGAGGGCCCCAGAGAGGGTGAGCCGGGTCCCAGGGCAGGCAGGCCTGGCTCGGGGGCGCCCACTCAGAAGCCCAGAGCCCCGGGACAGAGCAATCCCAGCCTGAGGCCAGTGGTGAGGTCACTGGGCCCTTTACTGCGGAAACGGGGCAGCCGCCAGCTCCCTGCACATGCTCCTGGAGTTCCTAGTCCCTTCTGGGCCCCAGCCCTCCTTCCCCACGGGCACCTCGCCTTACCGATGGGGTTACCCCGGGCCAGGCTGCCTCGTCCCGCAGCCTCAGCGGTGAGAGCGTCCTGAACCACGGACACTCTGGCTGGGGAAGGGGCCGCCCTGGCCACAGGGTCCCCTGAGGCGGAGAGGGGCAGGGCCGCAGGCACACGAGCTGGCCCCTCCGTCCCTGTGACACAGCCCCAAACAGGCAGCAGGCTGGGAGGAGCCCACAGGAGCCCTGGGTGCGTGCCGGCACCGACCCCGTGCGCGCACACGCGGCCCTCTGTCCCCAGGCCCTAAGCCACGGTGCTGCTGTTTCTTCAAGGTTTATGGAGCCCTGGTGACAACAAACGCAGAGCGGTTCCCCGGCCTGAGGCGCCCAGGCGCCTGGACAGTCCACCTCCGCACCGGGCCCTCCAGACGGGCAGGCGGGGCCGCACCTTCTGCTGGACCTGCCAGCACACCTAGTCCCAGTCGTTACACAGGTGGTGACAGTCAGGAGGCGTCGTGGACGCGACGGCCAGAGAAAGCTCCCACGGTTGAGTTCGGGGACACAGGCGAGACGGGCCTGGCTGGGCGCGGGTCGGGATGGGAGTAGGTCAGGTCCTCACCTGGAGGGGTGCGCACAGCCTGGCACCGGCGCAGCTCCTTGGAGGGCGGGTGCTCGTCCCCAGCCAGTGCCACTGACGTCGCGGCCAGCAGGCATTTGTTTGGATCCTGAGATGTGACTTTTTAGCCCAAAACATGTAACAAACGGCCGAGTGTCCGGAGGGCTGAGCAGACTCAACCGCCGCCCTGGCTGCCGCCCCCAGCCTCTCCCCGCACGGCCCCTTCCCCGGGAGGCCTGCTCTGCGTGGTTGGTGCGCGGCCGACCCTGCCCAGCAGGCCCACCCCGCATGCGTCCTTTCAGGTCCGGAAAGAGCAGGACTGCCGGCTGAGGGGGAGGCTCCCGGAGCCCACGGTGTCGCGCGGTGAGGACCAGGCCTGCGTCTGGGGCCCCGGCAGCGGGGCCGGGTGGGAGCTGGGTGGCCCTGCTCTGGGAGGACACAAGGACTTGGGGGCCTTTTCAGGTGGCATGACAGTCAGGGGAGGGTCGCTGGCCGCCTCCAGCGTGCAGAGGCACCAGGGCCCTGCCGTCAGACTTGGGGACACTAATGAGGGGCTGCATGTCCCCTGAAATGCAGCCCTGGGCTCACGTGCGGTGGCAGGGTAGTGGGACGCCTTCGGACAGGGGGCCCACTGGTCAGAGAGCCACCGTGCGACCGACAGGGATGGTGGTTCTAGAGGGAGGGCGGGAGGGGAGCCTCCAGGGTTCTGGGGAGCCCCCTGCCCTGCAGGGAGGGGACTGAGGGCATGCGGAGGCGTGGGTCCCCTTGTGTCCTGGACCCTGGGTGCAGGGACCCCACAGCTCCTGATGGGTCTGCCCGGTGTCCTGCGGGAAGCGGATCTGGGGTTGCGGGTGCCTGGCCAGGCCTCCCGGACCCTTCCAAGTCCCCTGAGGAGCACCGGGTGCCCAGGAGTGGGCAGGGTCTGACGGCGCCCGAGAGGGCAGACAGGGTAGGAGGTGGGGTCCACAAACTCAGCCGCAGCCGCGCCCTGCAGCTCAGCCTCCTAAGGGACACAGCGGCCCTAGCACCCAGACACTGCTGTCCCTCTGGGCGGCACCCCGGGGTGTCGGGCTGGGGCGCGTCGCATGTCTGTGTGTGCACGTGCGTGGCCGTCACTGCGTGGGGCACCTGCTCCCTGCCTCTGGCGTCCTGCCCGCTACCCGGCACCCTCCCTGGGGAACCCTTCAGGCCCTGCTCGCCCACCCGGCGGCCCAGGCCCAGAGTGGCGTGGTCCTCTCCGGGGCTGCAGGCATCAGGCGCACGGTGGGCCTGTCTCCCCTCCTCCCTGTCCCGAGGAAGCAGGGACCTGGCCCAGCCCGGAAGCCGATCAGCTGCCTGTTCTCCTTGGACCCGTCGGCTTAGCCTGGCTGGGCAGCTGCACCTTCTGTGACCTTGGCCCAGGCCCGCCTTCGCAGGAGGGCTGGGACACCTGGTGCGTCCAGGTGCAGCGCCGTCCCCTGGCGTCTGACAGGAATGGAGACTTGAGGGGCTGTGACACAGGACGGCCGGGCCACCAGGTGAGCAGGGCAGGGGCTTTGGCGTGTGGTTGTGTGCATGCTGGACTCGCTGGCCTTGAAGCAGCACAGGGCTTCTCTGGGGTCCTGAGTGTGCTGGCAGGTGGGCGTGAGTCCGCCGGAGGCCGCAAGGGGTGGCGATGGAGCCGCCGGCCAAGGAGCCCCGTTCCCACCTGTGCAGACCGCAGCCGCCGCCTCAGGCCCCTCCGAGCCCCGCTCCCAGCCTGAAGGCCAGCCCTGGCGGGGCCCGCGCCCGCGTACCTGGCCACCCCGACACGCCGTTGTCGGGTCACCCTTCCCTGGAGCACCACTGCCCCCTCAGGGCTGCCCTGCCCGGACAGCTGCGGGCGGGGCCGGTCCCTGCCGGCGCGGGGTCAGCCAGCCCGCGCCCTCTGGGGCCCACGCAGCCCAGGCCGGGGCCGCCCTGACCCGGCCTCTCCAGGCGCCCCGCAGAGGGCCTCTGCCCGCTGCCCCCTCACTAACCTCGTGCCCAGCCCGGCCCTCCGCTGCCCTGTGCCGGCCTGCAGCCTCACCCTGCTCCCCTGCAGTCACACCATCTGTGTCCTGCCCGCCCCACGAGCCGGGCTGAGGTTGCGGCCCGGTGGGTGAGGGGACAGAACCAGCAGGGATTTGCCATCAGCTTCCACCGCAGCCTGACTCGCACAGCCGCCCCTCTGCCGCCGGTGCTCACACCCCCCGAGACAGACACGTCCACGTGCACAGCCCTGTGGATGTCGGGTGGGCACGACACCGGTGTCAGCAGTCACGGGCACCCACGGCTGCCGGCCGCCCCCTCCTCTCTGTCGGCCTTGCTTCTGCCCCGGGTGACACCCGACTTGCCCCGCTCCTGTCTGCCCCCAGCCCGTCATCTCGCTCTCCCCTGCTCCCCCGTAATGGTCAGCGTGGCCCCGCGGCCCAGAGAGGATCCTCGGGGAACAGGGGAGCCGTGAGCAGGTGCTGGGCCACGATAGTGCAGTAGTGCCCTCTGCCTCCAGGCCGGGGGGCGCGCGGAGACCCGGTCACCCCAGCTGGCATGTTAGACCAGGCAGGAGGCTCTTGAAGAGCAGAGGCCAGGCCTCAGTGGGGACTGTCCTGGTCAGCTGACCCCTGCTCGCAGACCTCCCCGCTGCCTCCGGCCACAGCCCCACACCCAGCACGTGCCCACACAGCACCAGTGCCCGGAACGGCTGACCTGGGTCAGGCGGGGCTCTGAGCGGGCCCAGTGCCTGCCCGCTTCTGGGGGACAGAAGACGGTGCCTCCAGCAAGGCCTCCTGGGACAGACTGCTGGGTGGCTCCGTGCACATGGTGTCTGCCTGGCTGTGGTCACCCCGTGATCCCGTGGGGCCCGTGACTGCCTGGACACACTGGCCAGGACCCAGGGCCACCTTGCGGCCCACCTGCCACCCGACCTGCCTGAGTGGAAGCCACACCTCCTGGGACAGAGTGGCCCAGGCGGGAGCGGGGCGGACAGCTCACCCTCTGGAGACTGGCACCTGGCCTTCCACAGGGTGGCCGTAGGCCCGAGGCGCCCCCTGCAGGGACCGAGGCCCGCTCCTCCTCCCCCCACGCTGGACTCTGGTGTTTTTGTAGTTTTCCGGGTTATAAGACACATGAAAGTTTGTGACTGTCAAGGGCGTCCGCAGTGGCATACAGGCCTCCGCTGTCCAGCTGTGGTTTTCCTCCTTCCCAGACCGCCCGTGACGCGCGGAGCCCGTCCACCCGCCTGCCCCTCCCGCCCGCCGACCAGCAGCGTCTAAGTTCCTCTCGCAGTTGACTGCCCTGCGGGCCTCGCGTAGTGGAATCAGCCCTCGTGCGGCCGCTGCTGTAGCCAGCAGGTGTCCTCCCCGCGCCCGTACGGCCGCACGTGGGGCCCAGCGTGCTGTGAGGGGCCGGCGTGTGCCCCGTGGTGGCGCCTAGGTGCCAGCTGCGTGGTGGGACTCGCCAAACATTCGTGGCCTGGTGGATGAGGACCCTGCCGAACACCCTCAGTGCGCCCCGTCCTGGGCGACACCGACCTCCGCGTGTGCGCACGCGGCTGCGGACTCTGGGCGCTGCGCTTCAGCCGTCGGGAGCAAAGCTGTGTCCACCGCGGCAGCCATCGCCCGAGACCCTGCTGGCGCTCCTTTGGGTGCAGACCCGGCGGGGAGGACATCGAATGTTAAACGGCTCATCAGTTTTCAGTCTCGGAGGAACTGTTTTCCGAAAGTGGCGGCCCCGCCGCCCCTGGTAACACCGGCCTCCCGACGCCGGTGCTCCGGCGGGTTCGATTCGCTCCCTGACGAATGCGGGGCCGGGTGTTTCCCCGTGACGCTGGCCGTGGGAGTCTTTGGACACGTGTCTGTTGAAGTCTCGCGCCCGGTGTGAGCTGCGTCCTGCGGTGCTGAGGCTGGGGGTCTGCGTTCCGGCGCTCGGCGCTCACCAGACAGACGACCCGCGAAGACGTTCCCCTGCGGCGGCCGACGTCTTGCCCGCTTGCACTGTCTCCATGCACAGGTTTTCACTCTCACAAAGTCAGGCTTGTCTGATGTCCATCTTGCTGCCTGTCACAGGCCTATGCCGTCCTCCCAGGAGGCTGGTGCCACTTCCAAGGTCATGCTGTTTTTTCCTCTTCTCCTGTGATGTGACAGTGCTGGGTCTGATGCTGAAGTTTCTGGTCTGTTTGAAGTTAGGTCAGGCCTTGCGGTTCTCAAGGACATCCCTGCCTGCGAGGAGACTGAGAAAGGGACGTGGCGGAGTTGAGGCAGCCGCGGGACAGGCACCCGTCGTAGGTGGCAGCCACAGGGAGCTGGCAGTGGGGACGGCCGAGCTGTGGGACAGCGAGGGGACGGCGCACGCAGCGCGCCTGGGGTGAACGAGCGAGTCCGCCAGAGGACGCCTGTTCTGGCCCCACCCCTGTGGGGGAAGCGGAGGGCTGAACGAGGACCTGCGGTGGGTGTCGCGTGCCATCGGGTGACGTGTGTCATTGCTGGGTGTCGCGCGCCATCGGGTGACGCTTGTCATCGCTGGGTGATGCATGTCTAGGTCTGTTCAGATGCCGTGCTGCTCAGATGCAGGGGCCTGCCCTGCACGACCCTGGCGGTCACAGTTCTGTGGTTCCTGTGCCACCTGGGCCTTCACGCGACTGTGTCCCAAGAGGGGCGTCAGCGAGGGTGCCCCGAGGCGTGAGGACCTGGCACTTGGGGGGCGGGGGCAGCGTGCTAGTCTGACAACCTGCGTCCATGTCCCTGGCCAGCCAAGAACAGGTCACTGGCGCCTGGGGCGCCGCAGGTGAAAAAGCTCGAAGCTGGAAAAGGTAATGACGACACAGGTGCTCTCCCTCAGGAGGTGTGTGGGCAGATGGGCCGGCCGTCAGCACCCAGGAGCAGCCACCGGGTCCCCGCCCACAGAGCAGTGCGGGCCAGGGGCACAGCCTCGTTTAGGAGCCTTCGCTGTGACAAGGTGTGCGGAAGAAGTTGTAGAGGACACAGTACGATGCCAGGAAGAGGGAACCCTGGGCCTTCCAGACCTGGGACTGCTTGTTGCTTGGGGAGTAGTGCCCAGGCTGCACATGTGTGTGCCGTGACACGCTGTCCGCCAGGCGTGCTGGCCCCGGGCAGGCTGTCCATCCAGCAGTGCCCCCTCGGCAGGGTCGGCTGGCTATCTGCACAGAGCCTCACCCATGGCGGTGGGGTGCGGAGAAGCAGGGCTCCTGCCTCCCCGTGCTCCCCATGTCTCCTGCCCTCAGCACCCCGGCCAGAGAGCTGGAGCAGAGGGCAGGCGCCTCCAGAGGGGAGCACGGGGGCAAAAGGCATGCAAGGCCAGGGCAGGGGGTGCTGAGGGCACTGTCTGGTCCGGCTGGAGAGCAGGCTCTGTGCTGGACGCTTCGCCCCTGCCACACAGCTGTGACCGGAGGCCAGGGTACCAGGCTCATGGCCCTGCAGGCCTGACCAAGAGGGCCAGGCAGTGCGCTGGGAAGGAGGTGGGTGGACCCGGGGCAAGCAGGGGGCTGCTGGCGCCTTGGGGCTTGGGCCTGGTCAGAGCAGATTTCCTGGACCAACAGCCCGACAGGCAGCTCAGAGAATGGACCAAGAGCTGGAGGTGAGGCTGTGGGTCCCCTGTGCCTGCCAGCCTGGTGCTTCCCGCCCCTGAGGGTGAATGCCGGCTTGAGGAGGGAGGTGGCAGCCAGGCGGTGGCTCTCAGGAGGGAGAGGCAGGAGGAGCGTGGGAGGTGTGGGCAGGCACCGGCTGGGCCTCCCGGGGAGGACAGGGGCTGCCCTGGCAGAAGGACGGCGCAAAGGTGCCAGGTGTGCCCCTCCCCCTGCTGGCCAGCAGGCGGCCGCAAAGCACAGGCTCCTGAGCCCTGGGCCAGGTGTGAGCACAGCTGTTCTTGTTGACCTACTGGGCAGGTGGGGCAAGACAGGCGTGGCCTGGCGGGCCTCTGCTCCCTGTGTGCCCTGGACTGACCCTCTGCCCTTCCCACAGCCCCTCCCTCCACCTCCGGACCCCAGCAGTACTGCCCCAGGCCGCCGCCCCTCTCTCCCTGCAGTCTGCCCCTCCCAGTGCCCGTCTCCTGGCACATGTCCTGCCTTGGCAGTGAGGTGGGAGGCAGTAAGAGCAGGGACCCGGGTCACCTCCAACCACCCCAGACGGGGAAGGTGGAAGGTGGGGCTGGCTGGCAGGCAGGGAGGATCAGCGGGGCCCCGGCTCACCCCTTCAGGGGCCTGGACGCAGGACCTAGAGCCACTGCAGACTCTTGCCCAGGCCAGGCACGCAGCCTGGCGGCCGCGGCTTCTCTCTGCCCTCAGCAGGTCGGGGTCCTGGCGGCAGCGTGTCTGAAACAGCCCGGCGGGAGGCTCACACCACTCTCTGTGTCGGCAGGTGAAGGGTGGAGGCCCCAGGCGGGGGCCCAGGGAGCCCGCGCGCCGGCCGGCCCTCCAGCCGCGCTTAGCAGCATTGCCAGTGGCAACGGCGACCGGACGCCGGAGGACAGCTCTCCACTGTCGGGAGGACAGGGAATGACCACGACGAGTCCGGCCCCCAGGCAGCCCCGGGAGGCTCAGCGGCGCTAGTGGGCGGGCACGCACCATGCCAGCCTGGGAAGAGGCGCTGGGGCGGGGGCTTCCGGCGGGCACAGCCGCACCCCCGCGCCGGCACTGAGCCGCGGGCCCCTGTGCAGCGTCCACCCGCCCGCCGGTCAGGGCCCGCCGCTGCCGGACCATGGGATGTCGGCAAAGCTCGGAGGAGAAAGAGGCGGCGCGGCGGTCGCGCAGAATCGACCGCCACCTCCGCTCTGAGAGCCAGCGGCAGCGGCGCGAGATCAAGCTGCTGCTCCTGGGCACCAGCAACTCGGGCAAGAGCACCGTCGTGAAGCAGATGAAGATCATCCACAGCGGCGGCTTCAACCTGGAGGCCTGCAGGGAGTACCGGCCCCTCATCGTCCACAACGCCATCGACTCGCTGACCCGCATCGTCCGCGCGCTGGCCGCCCTCAAGATCGACTTCCACAACCCCGACCGCGCCTACGACGCCGTGCAGCTGTTCGCGCTGACCGGCCCGGCCGAGAGCAAGGGCGAGATCACGCCCGAGCTGCTGGGCGTCATGCGCCGGCTGTGGGGGGACCCCGGGGCGCAGGCCTGCTTCGGCCGCTCCAGCGAGTACCACCTGGAGGACAATGCCGCCTACTACCTGGATGACCTGGAGCGCATCGCCGCGCCCGACTACGTGCCCACGGTGGAGGACATCCTGCGCTCCCGCGACATGACCACCGGCATCGTGGAGAACAAGTTCACCTTCAAGGAGCTCACCTTCAAGATGGTGGACGTGGGCGGCCAGCGCTCGGAGCGCAAGAAGTGGATCCACTGCTTCGAGGGCGTCACGGCCATTATCTTCTGCGTGGAGCTCAGCGGCTACGACCTGAAGCTGTACGAGGACAACCAGACGGTGAGTCCGTCCGCCCCGCGGTTCCCGTCGCCCCGCGCGCGTGCGGCCCGGCCGTCGGCCGTCAGGGGCCGCCCTGCAGGGCCCTGCCGGCTCTCAGGCCCCGATGCCCGCAGTGAGGGTGACGGTGACGCCGCCCGCACGCACGCAGCCGCAGACGGCTCCGCCCTCGTGGCGCGTGCAGCCCTGGGCCGGCGGCCCCTCCTGGCGCCGGAGCGCACGCGACACGCTCGGGCGTGAGGTCGAAGGCCCGTCTCTGGCGGGGTCCCGGGTGCTGGAGCAGGCTGGGCAGCGGGTTGGGGCGGCGGGCCGCGGGCTCCTGGGAGCAGGGCGGCGGTGGGAGCGCTGGTCTTCTCGGGCAGACGGCGACTTCCTTCCTGGGGCCCCGTGGGTGGCCCAGTGCGGGGCTACGGTCCCTGAGCAGACTGACCCTGCAGGCTGCCCTCCCCGGGCTCACGCGGAGATGGGATGGAGGGCTCTGCCCACCTCCCCCGGTACCTCGGGGTCTCTTCAGAGCGGTGCCAGGCAGGACAGCCCAGGGTGCTGTGTCCGCGGGGTTAGCCACCACTTGACGGCCAGCCAGCCTGTGTCTGTGGCCCCTGGGTCTAGTCCGCTGGCTCTCCTGCCTTCCCGCCCATCTCCATGCCCCACGTGCCCACGGGCAGAGGACGTCCCAGCGACGAGCGTGTCGTGGTGCCTCGAGGCGGCGTCGAGTGGGCCGTGAAGGGTGAGGCAAGCTGCCGCGGGGTCTGGAGGTGAGCCGGCCACCAGGCTCGAGCTGCTGCCTGTCTCATCCGTGTCCTGCCCTGCTGGCAGTGGCTCCGGGTCTGTCTGCGTCTCCAGGACGGGCAGGCCGGATCTCCTCGACGCCGGGCAGGGCTCCCGAGCTGCCCACGGGTGTGCCAGGGCCCCGGAGGCGGATGCTGGGCCCTGTCAGGCTGGTGTCTCAGGGAGGAATGCTTGGCCGTCGTCTCTGCCTCTGAAGCTGTCAGCCAGGAGGCAGCCTGTGTCCTCAAGGATCGGCCCCAGGCCAGGCCTCCTCTGGCCTCCTTGAGGCCTCAGAGCGACTCCTGTCCTGCCCTTCAGGGTTCACCCAGGTGTCACTGCTGGAGCGGCCTTCCCTGACCTGGGCTGGTGCCTCCACGGCAGCCGGGCCTGGCTGGAGATGATAGATGGTGCACCGGCCTTGGGTCTTCAGCTTTTTAACCGGCCCGGTCCCGGAGGACCAAGCAGGCAGCCTAGGGCAGGGACAGGGCCACTCGCTGAGACAGAGTGCGCTCTTATCTGCTTATCTCCCAGAGCCGGTGCGGGTTCTGGGTCACAGGGAGCCTGTTCGGAGGGGAGGGGCTGCCACCGGGCCTGAGCCAAGCTCCCGCCTCGCTCCACCTCTGCAGGCCTGCAGGGGTCTGTTCACCAGAAAAGGAAATTCTTGCTGAGAAAGTGAGCAAGTCTGGAAATTCACTGAATTCCAAATGGCTCTGACCTGTCATGCTCGACCAGCAGCGTCTCAGGGAAAACAAACAGGCTGCTGGGAAAAGACAATACCTCCCTGATCCCTGCTGGCTGCCACACGAGCCCGCCCGCTTCCTGGCACCCGCAGGCAGCTCCTGTCACTGGCCTGAACCCTCTTTCGCGGGGCCGGCCCCGACCTTCGCCGTCTGTGGGGGCGAGTGAGGAACAAGGGCAGGCCACGCGGGCTGCTCTGAAACCAGAGGGCCAGGGGCCAGCTGTGGACTCGGCTCTGAGGCCTCCCCTCCCGGGAGCAGCCCCACCCAGCACCCAGCGCTGCCAGGGGACTGTCGGTCTCAGCCAGGTGTGGCAGGCGGCGCAGGGGCTGCAGTGAGTGCAGGGCAGCAGCTGGTGGCCCCGGGGTGTCTCGGGCCGTGTCTGGGAGCAGGCAGCAGGTCCAGCCTTGACATGGGGCCCTGGCTCCACCCCGGGAGGACTTACAGGATCCTCTGCCTTGCCTTCCTGGGACCATGTCCCCCCAGCAGCCCCGCAGCACCCAGCGGGCTTCCACCACTCCCGCAGATGGCAAGGAGGCCAGAGCACGGCCCAGGGACGCCGCTCCAGCCCACCCGACCCCCCGCTGCAGGGTGTGGGCAGCAGGCGCCCTTCGCCTCCCCTGCAGCTCGCCGTACTTCTCCTCTGCCCCCTGACCTGGGGTAAAGGCCGGGGCCCAGTGGAGCCTGTCCAGTCGGAGGTGCACCAGTGGGCCGTCCACTGAACTGCCCCCTGCCCCACGAGGGCCCTTGTCCCCAGTCCTCACCCTCCGTGGTGAGTGTGGTCAGTGCGAGGCCTGCACACGGCGATGCCCTGCAGACGCTTATGGCCTGGGCAGAAGGCAGGCTTGGAAGAGCTGGTGTCCAGGCCTGACATCCAGGTATGTGGCCTCTGGGCCACTCGGCCTTCCAGGGAAGCTCACGGGTGCCAGTTCCTCGGGCATGCGCCCTGCACCCTGCGGGGCTGTGCAGGGCTGCCCTGCAAACGCACCTGCCACCAGCATGCCTGTCCCTCAGCCATGATCTCATTCTCATGTTTCCAGAGTATCATGTCATCAACTGCCACACTGGCGTGTGGTGCTGTCGTGAGCGATGCCACCAGCCGAGGCTTGGGCGGGACGTGTAGGGTCTGCAGACCCTGATCTCCTCTGTCGTGTCCCGGGATGGTCTGCCTCTCGGGAGGCCCCAGCACTGCGCCCGCTGTGGTGCCAGAGGGCCCCACCCCATGCCCCAGGCTGGCCCCAGGGAGCCCCTCTGCCTCCTGGTCCCTACTGGACTGGAACACAGGTAGGATCCTGCCACAGGGTCTTGGGACGGTCCAGAGCGCAGCACTGCCCTCCCACCCGAGACATATCTGCCCCTGCCGGGCACTGTCCCCAGCAGCCCCAGCCTGGTGACTACCAGGCCTCACGCAGTCTGCTGCTGCTGTGCCCATCACGGCGACTCTGGGACAGTGGGGGTTCCTGGATAAGAGTTGGGGGGAGCAGGCAGCCACGTCCCCTGCTCTGCCCCTGCACCTGCCAACTGACCTATCGACTCCTCAGCTGAAGCCTCGGCCCCCTGCTTCCCGGGTCGCGCAGGCACAGCAGTCCCTCTGTCCCCTCCCCTGTGTCCCCGAGTGCTCAGAGGACCCTGCCTCCTCCGGCCCTAGGTCCAGGCCTTGCCTAAGCAGACCCGCCGCACGGCGTGGCCCAGCTGCGCGCTGCCCTGAGCACACGGCACAGTGGCGCACAGGACGCTGCCCTGGACCCAGCCTCCTGCACGGTGACCTGGCTCTGTGGGCACCCATCCTCCGAGCTGGCACTGCTGCCGGTCACAAGAGCCCGCTACCCCCGGGCCCAGCCTGCCACTGGACACAGCTGGGCAGCCAGCAGCAGGGACATCATCCCACCACGTCACCTTCCCACCATGACAGACTCCACGTCCCTTGTCAGCGTCGGCATGGGGATGTCTGCCCATGGGGTGGGCCTTCGGGCGGGTCAGGCCCAGCTCCAGCCTGTGCTGACAAGCCCGGGGACACGCAGCAGGCGGGAGAGCCAGCCCCCAGCCTCCCGGGCTCTCACTTCCAGGTCGTCGCCGGCGAGTCGCCCAGCATGTGGGGCCCCATCAGTAACAGCAGTGATACCATGAGCTGCTGCTACAAGCCGGCTGCCCCGCAGCCCGCCCCACAGCGACCCCAGCCTGGAGAAGGGCTGCCATTGTGGCGCAGGGGTGGTGGCACAGGAGCCGCTCTCTGCCTCTTGCTGAGGCGTCGGCCCTGTCCCTGCTCTTCAGCCTCAGATCCTCCGCTGCCCTGCAGCCACACGTGTCCTTTCTGTCCAACTGTGTAGGAACACTAGTCAGAGCGGCCATGCGCCTCTCCTGAGCCCCTCTCTGCACGGCGGGCGCCACCTCTGTCCCACGGGGGTCGGGCGGGGGGGCAGAAGGAGCAGGGGGCTGGGGGCAGGGAAGGGAGGGAACAGACTGGCACGAGGCCTCTGCTCCATCGGGCTGTTGGCGTCTCCCCTGACAGGACACGCCCATGGCGCCCACTCAGGAAGCAGCCCTCACGCCCCAAGACTGTGTGCCGAGCCTCCGGGGAGCCCCAGGGGAGCCCCCCTGCCGCCCTCCTGGAGGTGATGGGGGCCATATCAGGGACCCCCGAGGCACAGGGAGGGTCCGCAGCCTGAGCTGACTGTGGCCGACCTCGAGGCTCCGTGTCACCTGTCCGGAGAGGCCAGGAGGGTCTCCTGGCCCGGAGATCACCTCAGGAGGCAGCTCCGGAGGCGCGGTGGCTGGAATGGAGGAGGGCGGTCCCCTGGGCTGCTCAGGGCCAAGCAGAGCCCCGTCGGGAGCCAGGGCGGGGCGGGGCTGCGTGGGTGACGTGTCCGGCCCCCGGCACGTGGGTGGGCGTCTGCGGGCGCGCCCCGTGGTGGGGCATCCAGGTCGGCCTGGGCCGCCATGTCCCGCATTAACAACGTCCCTCCAACCGCCAGAGCCCTCCATGCTGGGCCCGCCAGGGCCTCGGGCCTCGGGCCTTCCTGGGCTGCACCCGCCCGGCCAGCAGCAGGGGCAGCCCGTGCCGTCCGAGCACAGCACCGCGGCTCCGGGTCTGAGACCCAGATCACCAGTTTGAAGGGCCTTCTGTAAGCCGTGCACCAGGACGGCTGGGGCGGTCGGTGACGGCCTGACCCCGCCCCCGTTACATCGGAATAGGGCTGGGTGCTCGGGGACTGAGACGGGGTGCAGCCCCAAGTCAGGCCTCTGCCAGCTGCTAAGAACCCAGCAGGGGCAGAACGTGTCAGCAGCAGCCACCGGGTAGGAAACACAGGACCAGAACCAGGCGCCAGGGAGCCAGGCTGGTCCCTCTGCCACCTGTGAGGACGTGGCCGTCCCAGGCTGGGGCCCTGACGCCCTGCTGTCACCCGGGGCTGCCCCGGCACTGTCCTCACTGCAGTGCAGGGAGCTGGGTGCACGTGGAGCCCGGCCCACAGGTCGGGTGGCCCGAAGCGGCTGCCCCGAGCCAGCAGGTTTCAGCGCAGTTTCCAGCTGTCGGCCTGAGCGCCACCCCACCGGCACCGATGCCTGAGTGAAGGGGCGACGGGACAGGCGCAGCCGCTGGTACGGCGAGAGAGCACGTGGTCCAGGGGCAGCAGCCCCAACATCGGACGCGGCTGGAACAAACCCCAGAGAAGCCCCGCCTGACGCTGGCTCAGGTCTCTGTCACCTCCCTGTCACACAGGGGCTGGAAAGAAGGGACAAGGAGGGAGAGCATCGGCCCAGCTCTCTGCGAACAAAGGCCGTGCGAGCCCGTCCGGTCCTCACGCAGCACCCCAACCCGCCCACGTGCTGCTGCCGCCCCGGCCCGACTGTGTGCGGCGGGCGGCAGCAGAGGCCGCTCCTCACGCTCACAAGCAGAGACGCAGACACACACATGAACAGACCACACACTGTGCATTCAACCACGTCACACACATGCATGCACACACGACCCCACATGCGCACGCGTCGTGGGCACGCACCGCACATGTGCACCCAGCACACGGGCACATAACACACGTGTACACAAACCTCACACGTGTGCACACTGCACGTGTACACACCGCACATGTGCACACCACACACCACGTGCACACACCATACATGTGTGCACAGCGCACATGTACACCCACATGTATGTACACCGTGCACGTGCACACACCACACTCGTGCATACCACACACAAGCGCACACACCACACACGTATGCACCGCACGCCATACATGTGCACACACCGCACAAGTGCACACCTCACATGCATGCACAACGCACCCATGCACACACCCACGTACACACCGCACAATGCACACGCGCACACACCACATACGTGCACACACACCGCACACGCGCACACACCACATAGCACACACTGAACACAGCACACACGTGCACACCGCACATATGCACATACAGCACACATGCGTGCACACACAGCACACCACACACAGCACATACATGCACACACAGCACACATGCGCACACTGCACATCGGCACACACCGAACACGCACACACCGAACACGCACACACACCACAGGCAGCTCTCTGTTGAGGGCAAGTGCAAGGAGCATCGGGCAGCTGGCCACCGAGCGGCCACAGACTCAGCGCTCAGACCCTCGGGGTGCCTGCAGGCGGGGGCCCGTGGGCGGCAGCACCCCACATTTGCCCGCCGCCCCAGGCTGCACCACATGTCCGAGCCATCCCCGCAGCAGCTCCAGGAGCAAACGGTCATCCTTCTTCACAAATCAGCCTCCAGTGCAAAGACATGGGGTGCTGATCAGCATAGAGGTGACCCCGGTCCCCAGTGTCCCAAGGCCAGTGGGGGTTGACCAGCCTGAGGAGTGACTAGCTGTCTGGGTGCCCTGGGACAGGGTCAGCATCCCAAGATGGGAGACAGTCCGCCACACCCCTCCCTGCACAGCAGGAGCCCCCGCAGCTCCTCCTGACCACGGTCGCCCCGCTCAAGTGAGGCTCAGAGGCCAAGCAGCCTCGGGACGAGGACGGGACGAGGACAGGACGCCGGCGTGCTCCTCCAGTAAGGCTCCTCCCACGGGGAGTCCCCACCCGAGCCAGTCCCGGGGGGCTGTTCCCAGGGAGACGTGCGGGGCAGCCTGTCTGGCCGGCCAGGGCCGACCGCACCTGTGGGACTCCTGACCAGCCGAAGGGCCAGCCGGCGCGGCCCTCCTGCCATCCTGCCTGGGCCTGCAGGTGGGAACACCACGGGGCACGCAGCGCAGGTGTAGGGAGCTGGTCGTGTGTGGCCCAGGCCAGGCCATAGGCAGCAGCACCACCGTCCCACATCCAGGGTCAGCTGCCCTGGTGGGTGGGGGCAGGACAGGCTGCGGTTCTGGAAAATGAGGGGAGCCGGAGCGGCAGCACCTGCAGCGACTAGAGCGGGGGCCCAGGAAGAAGCAGCTCAGAGAAGGCCGGTGTGCAGGGAGAAGTGGGGTTGCTGGCTGTTGGGCCACGTGCGGAGGGCTCCCGAACTGCCCCTGGGTAGAGGCCTGGGCCCTGGGACGTGCGCAGAGTAGGAGCAGGGGGACGTCACAGCCTGACAGGAGCCGTTGCCCAGCTCCTCTTGTGCAGCACAGCTCCTTTGTCCACACCAGGCCCCGCAGGCCCCGTGAGCACCGGCTGCACGGACCCCAGCCAGGACAGCATGCTGCCAACTGCTTGGCATGGGGCCCTGCGGTCGAGACCCCGAAGCAGACAGCAGCCGCTGCTGTCAGGCCCCCGCACGGCCTGTGCCCTGAGGCCCTGCTGGCCTGGCTGGCCCTCGGGAGAGCCCTGGCCCACCAGGCACCCCAGGGAGGCCACCTCCAGCCCCGCCTGGGCCTGGCGCTCTGCTGCTTGCCCCTCAGCCCGAGGGTGACAACCCTCTACTCTGAGGGCCCGGGACCCACGGGCAGCGCGGGAAGGACGAGGCCCACGGGACAGCCTGAGTCTCGACGGGCTGCCTCCTCCCACCGGTGCCTCCCCCGCCCCCCGAGGCCTGCCGTGCGCAGCTCCCCTGAAGAGAGCACGTGCCCTCACTCGCCCTTAGACCTGCCGCTCCCCGGGACTGCTCTCAGGCGGTTACTCCGGCGGCACAGCCCCGCATCTGCCTCAGCAGCTGCGGGGCCTCAGAGCCTGGACCCGGCCTGGCCCGCTCACCCTCTCCTGACTAGAGAAGCCTGGGGGCCGCTGCCCTGCTCCAGCAGCGGGGCTCAGGTTGGACCGAGGAGCCCAGGGGATCACAGAGCCGGGGTACTTGTCTCTGAGTCTCTCCCCCAGTCTGCGGGGATGGGGGTCACACACACGGAGGCGGGACGCCGGGCTGCCCAGCACCTCCCAACAGCAAGCCGTGCCCGGGCCCCATGCACCCTGCTGCAGTCCTTGGTGACCCCAAGCCGGCACCGCCCAGAGGAGCCAGATGGCAGGTGCTCGGCTGAGACTGGAAGGTGCTGGCGACACCAGCCTGCAGGGAGCCACCCCTCAGCTACCTGCCAGGGCACCGCCGGGCAGCCCCAGTCCAGGTCTGGCCCTCGGTGCCCTGGCACCTGGCCTCGGCCTCGGGACCCACTGTTCTGAATGGAGCTCATTCAGCCAGCAGCCCAGCCTCCCAGCTCTGCCTCCAGCGTGAAAAGCCGAATTCATGGCGAACACGCTTGGCTTTCACAGCGACGGACCGGGTGCTCCCGACGGTCACACGGCTGCAGACTTGTCTCGTGGACGAGGAAACTGAGTCCCAGGGCAGGACGCGCCGGCCTGGCCCTGGAGCCCCGAGCAGCCCAGCGTGCCGAGCCCCCGCCTGCGCAGCCCCCTTCCCTCCTGCCCCCTCATCTGAGTCAGTGCACGGTGGCTGTGGTCACAGGTGCCTGGGCCGTGACCTGAAGGTCCACGCCACTCCAGCCGGCTGCCCCGTGAGGGGGACACACGACCAGACTTCGAGGCGGGGGCTGCGGGGGGTGCTGGCTCTCTTCGGCGTCTCCACGCTCCATGTCGGCACATTCGTCTCGTGCTGCCCAGAACGTAGGACCAGTGGGCCCTCCTGCCCTCAGCCCTGCTGAGGTGCCAGCACGGGTGAGGGTGGAGGCTCAGTGCAGGGTGTGGAGCAGGCGACAGGGCGCCGCCAACGCCGCGCCATGGGTCCCAGAGCACACGGGAAGGGACAGAGCGGGGCGCTGGGCGGCCTGGGAGCCGGGACGGACCAGCACAGAGGTGTCCCCGGCCCAGCATGAGCCAGCTGAACTCTGTCTACGAGTCTGCCCTCACCTGCCTGCTCACAGCAGCCCTGCTGAGGCGGGAGTGGGCCTCCCGGGAGGGGAGGGAGGAGCGGTGGACAGGGAGTGCCCACTGGACAAGGCCTACAGCCCAGTTTTCTTCCAGAAGCCCCCACTCCCCACACAACACTCCCGGCCCTGGGTGACAGGTGCGGAGTGAGCCGGCACCGGCCCAGCCTGTGGGGTCATCAGGGCCTCTGCCTCGGGTCTCCGGGAGGGCTCCGCGGAGGGTCAGGGCCGAGGCCATGGCGCCTGGATGGCAGCTCCTTCTGGGCCTCAGCCCCCAGCGCTGGCCTGAGGTTGTCCCGGCACCGGAGTGGCACCGGCAGCACAGGCGCTGACCCGCAGCTGAGCCCAGACTCGGGCGCAAGCCGGGGCTCGGGCACAGGTCCCGCTGCAGCCTGGCGGGTGACCCCGCGCCCTGCCCCGGGGAGCTCCACTGGGGGGTGTCGAGGCTTTCTGGCCCATCCCAGCAGGAGCTTCTTTCGGAAGGGGCGGACCGAGGGGCTGCGTCCTGGCCGCCGCCCATCTGGCAGGCTGCTGGCGATCGCCCCGTCCTGGCTGCGTGCGTGTGTTTATACAGGCGCAAGAGCAAACCCCGGGGTCCTCAAAGGCAAGCACGGCCCTGGAGGCGCCCTGAGGGGGCGGTGGGCACAAGCTGGGGTCCTCCTGGGGGCCCTTCATGGCCGCCTCGGCTGGTGGGGAGGTAAAGGCAGGCTCCCTACTGGAAGGTGTGCGGCCAATGGACATGTGGCTCCCAGCTGGGCCCCAGGCGTCCAGGCTCCGCTGCCCATGGGGACACAGCCACCTGCCCCTCAGTGCTGCTCAGTGCATGGACAGCTGCTGACACTGGTGTGAGGAGAGGACGTCGCATCGCTGTGGGGACACAGCAGGACGGGGGGGCAGTGCTGGCAGTGGGTGGGTGCAGAGGCTCCAGAGCTGCCCTGGCCTTACCTGCCCGTTGTCCTGCCCCTTTGGAACCAGGAGGGTGCCTGGCCTGCGACACCACTTTGGGGCCCCGGCACCCGGTGGGCAGAGCTGGGCGGGGTGGGCAGTGGGTGACCCATCAGGTCAGAGCGGCTAGGGCGCGAGCAGGCCGCAGGGTGTGTCCAGGCCGCTCACCGGCAGGGTCCCGGTGCCAGGCGCAGACGCCGGCAGGTGCGGGCACAGTGGGAGGAACAAAGGCGGGAGGGCGGAGGCCGGGCGGGGAGGGAAGTGCTGGGGCAGGGGGTCAGAGCGCGCCGTGACTACGGTGTCATGTCTGCCCTCCTTCCCCAACTCACACGCGTGCACGCGTCACCGTTTTCAGAGCTGCAGCCCAAACTAGCAGCCGCTTTCTCGCCGAGGTAGGTGAGGTGTCCTGATGAGATGGTGCTGTAGTAACGGCCACACCGGGCAGTCAGAGGACCAGGGCCCGCGCCCCGTCTACTGCCCCCTGCAGGGCTCCCCGCCCTGTGCAGCACCCCACCGGTCCCTGTGGGCCTGGAGCACGTGGTGCTGGGGTGACGGTGGGGGTGTGGGGACATCCGCCACACTGCCTGGCTCACCCCCAAGATGGAAGGCTTCTGATGTCCGACACTGTCATCCGGGCACCTGGAAGGCTCACGGTGACACCTGGCTAGTGCCAGGGAGAGGGGACTGCAGACCCGAGCAGGAGGGCACGGGCGGGCGGGGACCCGGCATGCAGTCCCCACGAGGAGGGCCGCAGCAGCGACCTCCTGAGTGTCAGTGCTGCCCGAAGCCTGGCGGCCCCTCAGGCCAGGATGTGCCAGTCTGTGGGGTGGGGTTCACGGCCAAGGGGCTCCGGGGGCAGACAGGGTGCTCCCCTCAGCCGCCCTGGGGGAACCCACCAACAGAGCCTCTGCCTGCCCGCTGCGACAGTGTTGAAGAGCCGCCCCCTTGTCCCGACTCCGCTGCCCCAGGGGGCTTGGCGAGGGCCCGCTGCAGCGTCCCCGGGAGGCCAGCCCCACCGGACATTGTCCAGGCCCCTCTGCTGGTGCCCACTCCTGTACCCCACTTCCGGCCCAGGGCCCAGCCCCTCCTGGCCCTCCTACCACCCCCCCGGACCTGGGGAAGCCCCGACATCTGTCCCGCACCCAGGGCTCCCATCCCCGGGCTCCACCAGGCAGGAGTGCTGGTCCGTGGGGCTCAGCAGGGTTTGCTCAGTGATGGGCGGACGCACGCAAACGGCCCAGGGTCAGAGCCCCGCTGTGGCGACGGTGTCGTCGTGTCTGCCAGCGGGCAGCGCCCCGCAGCGCGAGTCCAGGAAACAGGGTGCCCCTGGAAGGAGACATTCCTGGACTGCCATTCGGCGCCACCTGGAAACAGCGTGTCTCCTCCAGGTCCCACCGTGGCGGCCGGGTCCCACACGGTCTTTGCAGAGAGCTCTCAGCCCAAGGCCTGCCCCGGCAGGTGGTGTCTGCTCAGGGCTTGTTTCTTGAGCCCCCAAGGGTGCAGGGCTGGTTCTGAGCAGCAGAGCTCCTGGGGGCTGGGCCTCTGAGCAGCTTCTCCACGGTCCGGGGCCCACAGCTGCTCTGGGCGCCCTCCCACATCTGGGTCTAACTAGCACCCGCGCCATCGGACAGGTTGTTGACGAGCTGGGCTGTGTGGCCCCTCCCAGCAGCCCACTGTGGGGTGACCCTGGGGCCCAGCAGAGCTGCTGTCCACCTGCAGGACGGGGCCCTCACTCCGTGTCTGTAAGGTGCACAGAGGTGTGGGGACAGCGGCGTGGCGGCTGCACGCAGAGCGGGCCACGGTCACCATCACCCCCGCGCGCTGGACTCAGGCTCCAGCTGTGGGCAAACGGCCCTTTCACCCTCTCCAGGGAGGCTCGCTGTCTGCGTGGCCGCAGACGTCAGGGCTGTCAGTTGTGAACCGGGAGTGGGAGGCAGACGTCCTGCTCCTGACAGCTGAGTCACCGCACGTTTCAGGCCCTCAGGAAGGGGCTGTGCCTGGTCACGCCCTCCTGACACAGGGCCCTGCCCGGTGGGTGGTCGCCACCCTGGGCCTCCGGGCAGCCGGGGCCTGAGCTCCCGCCCCTCGCTCAGCTGGAGCTTCCAGTGTGGGAAGAGCAGGGTCCCCTACCGACCCGACAGGCTGAGGACAGTGCTGCCAAAGG